>JAABNY020000034.1:22486521-22506110 GCA_015164015.2 Brevimyrus niger
CACGCTGCTCTTCGACAGCGCGCTCCACGGCAACAGCCTGCGCAACTGCAGCTGCGCCTCGGAGATCCGGGACTGCAGCGACACGCTGGCCAACCTGCTGTGCAGCTGCCGCACGGTGCCCCGCTCCTCGCTGCCCCCCGCTGGCCTCCGCATGCAGGGCGGCCTGACGGTTTGGGTGCACGACGGCTGGCTGCTGCGCGAGCTGCTGAACGGCAGCGCGGTGCAGGACCTGCGGCTGTCAGCCTGCGGCCAAGCCGCCCTGTCTCCGCCGTTCCCGCCCCGATACCTTGCGCTGTTCGGCCTACGCAGCCTTCGCGTGTTCAGCTCCGCCCCCAGCGCCGCCCACCCTGAGCAGGCCCTCACCATCTCTCCGGGCCCGACGTGGGACGTGTCCGGGGCTCAGGCCGGGATGCCCCCGGCGCCCTTCCACGTGACCTTCCTGGATGTGTCCATCCTCAGTGGCCGCTCGTCCCTGAAGGCCTACAGCGTGAACAGCTCCTCCGCAGCCAACCTCACTCAGCATTTCCCCCACCTGCCCCTGCCACACGCCCCCCCTCAGCACGGCCACTCCCAGCAGGCCTGCCTCCTCACCTTTATCTACTAGACCTGGAGTGTGTGTGTGTGTGGGGGGGGGGGTTCTGGAAGAAACTAACAAAGGTGTTTGCATTTACAGCACTAAAGCCTAATACTGCATGTTGAAGAAGAAGAAGAAGGAATGGACACACCAAGCCGGATTACAGCACAGGCGAGTCATGGGTCAAGCTAAGAGGAGCCAGCTGAGCCCTGTGTCTTCATGCACTGGATCTGCACTGGATCTATACTGGTTACTGACATGCTAAGAATTAATGCTGGGGAAAGGGAAGGACATTCTCAAGCTGGGGTGTTTGACGTGCACTACATGGTTGTCAGTTTACGACGATCACCAACTGTTAATCAGGTTAACTCACCGTGGAAAATTCCAGGTACCGTCTGTCAGGAAGAGAGATCCAGACCCGGTGGGGGGTCACTGGTTGGGAATCCAGAGCATCGTGTTGGTGGATTGAGCAGTGAGATAAGTCTCACCGCACGTGTCGGGTACAGCCCACGCTGCTGCAGTCCACGCTGTGTGTGTGTGTAGATGCATGTCTGAGAAAAGGCAGCGTGTTCTTGAGTAACAGAGAGCGCGTCTGGTTGCGTGTGCCTGCAAGCTTGCCGCATCTTACGGACCTTTAGCTTCATTCCCGCTGGGTACTCTAACGTTACTCTAACGTTACTCTTCAGTCACAACAACACATCTGCTCATGACTGTTGAATTGTGGGACCCAACACACGCCTGGTGTAGCTGGTAGGAGCACAGAAGGAATTGGCTTGCAGCAGTCACCCCTGGCTCATTGCGCATGTCTCTGAGCGCGACTTCGGCTGCTCGTTTTGGCCGGTTAAGTAGCTACAGTAAGCTAAGCTTTTCAGTACTTCTAAAGCGATTAGAATGCTTTTCGCTCCTCATTTAGCGGTCGGCCGCTCAGCCTGTTACCATGGAGCCACATCTCCTGTTGGAAAAGGCCTCAATTTGGTTTGATTACATGGCTAAACTAATGTTGGCTACTTCTGATGTTGCTTTTACAGGGTTTCATGATGGCCCGGTGGTTTTTCAGCAAGGCTTGCTTCAGTTAAAAGTGCAAATGTGGTTTTTACTGAATCAAATCAGTTAAATCCATTTATCTTGTTAGCCACTTTTCCAACAGCTTATTGAGTTAAGTGGCGCTGCTGTCTTTTAAATGCGACATAAAATATGTGCAGAAAATCAGAAAGAAAAAGGGTGGACAAAATTACTGTGAGCTGTCAGTCAGGCTGTAATATAAGCGGTGGACTTACCATAAGGCAAGTGTAGGCAGCCTAAGTGCAGGTGAAGACAGACTTTCCTGAAGTTATATTTAAGGATATAACATAATATTATGATTTAAATTATAGAAATGTCTGTAATTTACATCTTTAATGACAGTTTTCCAGATAGACAGAGTTTCCTCCCATCCAGTGATAAACTATGTTGTTTTACTGCCCAGTAAACTGCTATAAAGTAGCCTAACAGGAAAAGGAAACTCAAAAGCGCAAAGATACAAGACTAACATGACATCATCTCCTGCGTCTTTGAACTGTCCCACTAGCGTGGTAGACTGGTAGACGAGATCAGACATGGAGGGAACAGAATTAGATGAACGTATGGATATTTGAGTAACCTCAACCTGAGGCAGAGTACGACATAGACTACCCTGAGCTACAGCCTAGGGCCCCAGCTAAAGAGGAAAGGGTTAAGCTTCTTAAAATCGATCTGCCAGCTCGATACCCCCTCCCCCTGATCAGTGAATTTTTTCTGACAGCACTCCTGGCCCCACCCTGATCAGTAAGCTTTACCACTGACACCTTGTACTTTCATTAACATATTATTTATACCCCGTCGTTTTTTAATTCCCTCTTGTTGCTACCTTATGTCACCCTAGGGTCCCCAGGGAAGTTGTTGGCTCCGGGCTGGACAGGGCTCTAGAGAAACCATTAAAACAACCAGCACTGCTGCATATAAGCTGCTTTTCCCTATATGTTATTAAACCAGGAACATCAGAACTATTAGGCAAGCCTAAGTATCCATTTCACAAAGCAACACACAAATCAATAACAGTCATTATAAATTGCGTTTAAAAACATGGTTAAGACACGGGTACATGGAATTTAGAGTTAGAAAATGCTCTATGTGGCTGGGATTTAGAACTAATCGACCTTCTATCTTGTATGAGGCGACATAACGGAGAGTGCCAAAGGAGGTGTTTGCTCCGACCCCATCAGGTACGGCCAGTCTAGGTTCTCTCTCGCTTTAAGGTGGTCATAACCGCGTCTGGACAAAATGAAATGATTTCGATTTATAAATACATTGTGGCGAGTGTATATAACAGAAATGGCAGAGACAGAAAGCCAACGATTTACACAACCACAACACTCAAGGGTTCAGTCATTCCATGGCAATGATTATACGGTAATGACATTTACTATTTACAGAAATATATTCATAAAAAATTTACAAACGAGAGGAGGCCATTCGGCCCATCAAGCTCGTTTGGGGAGAACTTAACTAATAGCTCAGAGTTGTTAAAAGCTTATCTAGCTTTGATTTAAAGGAACCCAAGGTTTTAGCTTCCGCTACACGAGCAGGAAGACTATTCCATACTCTAACTACGCGCTGTGTAAAGAAGTGCTTCTTCACATTTGTTTTAAAATGTTCTCCCGCTAATTTCGACTTATGGCCACGAGTTCTAGTATTTAGACTAATATTGAAATAGCCATTTGGCTAAACAGCATCCATACCCGTTAGAATCTTATAGACCTTGATCATATCCCTACTGTTGAAAGTGTGGCACAATGCAAAGCAGTCCTGCTGACTAACTCCACGATGTCACATTTATGTCAACCAATCGTGGACAGGGGGCGGGACCAGAACAGTCAAGAAAGTCCCCCACAAGGGGCGGTGTGCCAAAACGGTGATTACCGCAGTGACTGCATCGTGTTGCCAGAATGACGTCGATTCATCTGAAGTACAAGGCTAAAGGTCTCTAAGTTCCCAGGTCCCCCAAAACTAAGAATTGCTTCTATACACCCAACAGGCATTAAACATGGCATGAATCGTAAGGGAATTAAAGAGGCTTAATAATGAATGATGTGCTGTGTAGTTGAGTTGCATAGACTGGTAAGGGTGAGCTGTGCTCAAAAATTAATCCGGAGAGAAATGCTTTCCAGTGCTATTTGTATATAATTGTGCTGTACTTACCATAAGAATTATATTGAACGTCAGAATGATATTCATACATTTTTTACTTTTTTCATATTAACGTTTATTTCTACTGCCTGTAGCGATGTGATGAAAAATAAATGATGATTCAAAAACAGGATTTTGTCTGTTGGAAGGTTTCTCGCACGTGAAGTACTTTTCAAAGAATGTTATTTTCAAAGTTAAACGTTAATTTTGATTTAGTTTCTTAGAAATAAGCTATAGGTGGCATCTTTAATTGGGGGGATGTTCTGCCTTTTTGTGAGGGTGCGCGCCCCCCTAAGGCACAGATCCATGTTTGGCTATGTATGGGGGACTTTACTGTGAAGTGAAGTCGGAACAACAGGAAACAAATTGAATACAAAGTGTCTAAGACAACCATAAAAGTCTAGAAGCAATGCAATAGGGAAAGCACGGTAGTTTCGGGGGTTAGCAAGAAGATAAAGAGCAGGGCCGGTATGCATAAAACTTCCTAAGAATGGACTTAAGAGTTAAAAAAAAAATCTTAGCAAATAGTAGAACCTAAGAGCATTGTATAGAGCTGCTAAAAGTAACTTTTAGCAAAGTCTTAGCCCAATTCCTAAGTCATGACGGAGCCAGCATTTAAGTGTCATGAAATGACTACAAATCAAATCCCACCCCAAAACAAAAGATGAGCTGCACTTTGAATATATTAGTGACAATAAACCGGTATCATGGTTTTTTTTTTTAACCGTTATAATGTTTATACAACATAACTCTCTGCGATCATACTTTTAAAAAATCTACCTAGTACGTCACCAATCAATTTCCACTAGCCTAATAGATGCACATGTTGTATAAATTATGGGTCAAACGCAAAACTCACAGGAAGAGATTGGATTCTAAAAGAAAACCAAACTGGATGACAAATAAAACAGTTCTTTTGGCACAGTTGGTGCTTAAATGGAAGGAGGTAATGCGAGGAAAGTTTGGCCCAGCTGTTACAAGCACGGACAAAAAAAAGCTTAGGAGGCTATTGCAAGCTCCGTAAATGCTGCGCCACCTCGGACAAGGCGTTCAGCAGCGTAATGTGAAAAAGGGTGGTACATTGTTTTATCGACCTCGCGAAAAGAAATCAGAGTTTATAAAGCAAGTATGCAAGCTACATGTTTGTGTCATTACTAATATTGTTCTTATGACCCTCGCTATAATAGATGATGATGATGATGATGATGATAATAAGTATTATTATATTTTTCCAGTTGCCAAACACATAGCATCATTATCACCTTCAGTTCAACTGTAAGTGCATTTTTAGGTGACGTAGGAGATTGTGTCGGGTTCCTAATTAGGTTGGTAAAAAAAAAAAAGAATGCCCTCATGATGGAGCCTGTACCTCTTTATCAATTCATTATAGTAGTACGTCTGCAGGATGTCCTTTCTTTGACAGAAAGTGTGCGGCCTCCATCTGGGTGCGCATAGTGCAGCTGCCATCATACCTGGTTTAGGAGTCCTTTCCAGCCCTCTTAAATAATTTGGGAGCTGAGACCAAGTCTTAACACTTAAGAATGTTTATGCATGCCACTCATTCTTAAGTATGGGAGTAAGAGCAAAATCACCTCACTCTTTAGAAGTGTGACGCATTTTAGAGTGAAATTTTACTCTGAGAAGTTGCATGCATGCTGGCCGAGAAAAACCAGAAAAAGCACAGAAAACAAGCAAGAAACACAGACAACGTCTACAGTGACAGAATGACGAGCACAGCAAAGGCCCTACGGCAAGGTAACACGTAATACAAATAAATA
This sequence comes from Brevimyrus niger, assembly GCA_015164015.2. Lineage (NCBI taxonomy): Eukaryota > Metazoa > Chordata > Actinopteri > Osteoglossiformes > Mormyridae > Brevimyrus > Brevimyrus niger. The sequence goes on from JAABNY020000034.1 coordinate 22,492,078, forward strand.
TGACTATTTTGATCCCTATGATGAAATTCTTGACCAACTAGCATTTTGTAGGTGAGAGCATGATGGTCAGGAAGGGCAGCCAATTGTTGCAGCCCTCAGGGAGCTGGGAGTTAACAGCCTTGCTCAAGGACCCGCAGATGTGTCAAGGCCAGATTCGAACTGGTGAGCTTCTGACCATAGGCACAGAGGCTTAGCCCACTAAACTACAAGCCCATGTTTGCATTGACAGCTGGCAAATGCAAATTCAGTGTTTGGAATCAACTCCAGATCATCTAAGTGCTCGATTTGCCATGGAGTAACAAAGAAACAGGCCACGCCTGGCCATGAAACTCACTTACGGCGTCTTATAACTCTTGGGCCTCTAAAAATGGAAGGACTACATGAAAATGTGGCTGTAATTCCTGAAAGCTTTAGAGAATAGCTTTGTTAAATCCCTTGAATTAAAGCTGAAATTCTACAGCTCCATCACATCTTGATTGCTTAATTTCAAAGTCATTGTAGTGGTGTGCAGAGGCCTGCTACTTACAGACTTATGACATATACACTTATGACAAGGGCTAGACAAGAGACAAGAGACGACCATGCCGATAAGCCAAACACTGGGGATAACAGGCAGGGGTGTAGGAACCAGGCAGATAGGGGACACCCCCCCCCTCCAATATTTCATTTGGCTTCATTTACCACCCCCCACCAATAAACAGAGCATTGTATTTCAATTATTAAGTTTTGCCCCCCAGCTCTCCCCTATGCCGTTGAGAACAGGTGATGGTAATTGGCATGCAATCACAAAAAATTGAGGATTCAATCACCTGGATAACAGGAGATACAAGAAGCATAAAACAACGACAAAAGTGGAGAAAGGCAGGGAAAACCAGAAACTAACACAAAACTGGAACCAATACTAAAATTTATACGTAATAAATGTGGCACTTGCAAAAATGTCACAAGTTGGTGAGGATGCCCTCCAACAGGCCTCAAACTCACGATGGTATGGGATGCACAGTAGTAGCTGCAGCAGTACATGGAACCAGGGAAACAGTGGGGAGCATACAGAAGAATGGGATTGCCAGCGTCACCTGCTGGCCAAATGGGGAAATGATGGACTGAATAGTTCAAAGCAGGGACCAAGCCTGACATTCACAAGGCGGGGTAACTGTAATGATCTGTCAGCCCCGGAATAACATCATAGTTAAATCATGGGTGTGTTCCTCTAAATGTTTCTTGTCTCATTTCTCATAATATTACCGAATCTAATTTTCACATACTCTGGAGGAGTGTGTGATTTGATGTATTCTTCTCATTTTTTCCTGGAACCATTAAGCAAAATTTTACAAAAATAAGTCGTAGCCATGTCGTTGCAGTTATAAATAGTCATTTTTAATTTGCTAGAAATTGACTCATTTTCGTGCCATTGGTGGTACATTAATGTTATTTGTTCCTTGGGGAACCAAAGCTGTACCGGCTCTGTACCATTTTTCCTGTCAGCGTGGTAAACGTTCCTTATGGAAAGAACAGGTGGACTTTACTTAAAAACCTAATGTACTAATCCGCATCTATTTTCTTATCATTTGAACCGCAAGTCTACAACGCAAAGAGGAAGTGATGATTGCTCATGCACCCTCAAGTATGCATAATTTTTCACAATTCGATTCTTGATACTGTAACAAGCTGACCCATAACATTGCACACTCAAAACCACAAAGCTATCGGGAAGAGACATCTCGTAAAAACAGCCTCAACGGGAAGTATCATACTAAATGCCATAACTGCACCTTCCCTATTCCTCTCTCTTACCGCATTGGTGATTCAACAGAAACTGCGTCTCCCTAAATGTGGCGAGATGCATCCTTGTAAGGTTAACATGTGAGACGTAGATCTTTCGCGCCCTCTGCTGTACAAAGATATACTACGACTCCAAATAGCTAATGCAGCTGGACGAGGTATGCCAATAACTCCTAAAATTCCGTTGAAAAATTAATTTACACAAATTATTTTCCGAGAAAGCAATTGTCGTATGACATTACACAAATGAATTGCATTGTCCGTTTTCTTGTGTGGGCTCTGCATACCAGATGTTTTGCCGAAACTTGCCAAGTTTGCGTGGCCTGTGATCTTGGCCCCTCACCTGTTTCCTCCTCAATCATACTATGGAATTTCGTTTTGTTCGTTGATCTCTGGCTTTTATTCATCACTGATTTTACTGTTGTTGGGACGATTTGATGTGTCCAAATGTATTATTTGTTGTATTATTTCTTTCGTGTTTTTGAGTGACTATATGTTTGTATTTTAGAAAATAAACATTTAGCAAAATACTGACTTTCAATATATGCTATAAAAATGAGTAGCTGGTCAATATCCAGCACACTTTGAAACACAGAGCATTGTCGGTATAAGGCTTAGCTATGTATGTATTAAAGTCATCCACAAATTACTTTCAGTTTAATAAATAGAGAGCTATTACTTAAATTGTTCCAAACTGTTTTCCGTTGAGCGATTTTCCGTTTTTCATAATGACACAAATGCTCTAACAGTACACGTAAGTCCGTGGTTTATTTATTGTTAGTTGCTGTAATGTTGCGCTGCTTTATTTAGCTAATCGTCCTGTCTGTGAAGAAGGCATAATTGCATCGCAGCGTGACTCATTTCCTGGCGCGTACAATTTATATTAGGTCAGTGTTCGACTCACGGTTCGACTTCTGATATTCAGATGGAATTCTAGGTCAAATTGGTTTGTTCGACTTTCAAGAAATTCGAGTTCTATTGAGATCGAGAACCGAGGTACCACTGTATTTGTTTTTGTGTGCTTCCGTTTTTAGTGCTGTCCTACTTTTGCTGAAGGTGTTTGTAAAAGTGAAACAGTACTTTTTAGGTAAAATGGGGCACATTTGTACATGTATGTAATATAGATCTGGGGTGCCCAACTCGTCGATCACGAATGACCAGTGTTTCCAGCTAGATCGCAATACCATAATGTTTTTTGACTGAAAACTCAAAAGGATTTTGTTTTGTTTTCTTGGTCAATAAAACGTTGCTTTGCCCATATACAAAAAACGCTGTCCCACTTTAGCAGAAGTGTCCCGCTTTTCCCGAACAAGCTCATCAAGAAACGAGAGGGGCCTCGTTATGTTTTATCCCATTTAACTCTTAAATATTAAATTGGTTGTTTAAATGTCCACGCAGTTTTTAAGGAGACATGCAGCTAATATTTCGTGAGATTTTTCTAAATCATCTACCAAAAAATGTCTAATTATACCATATTTTGAAAATAGTGGCAGGAAACCACCAACGGCAAAACAATGTTATTTGCATTGCAAACTGTAATCCGGTAGTTTCCAAATCGGATTGTGATTTAAATCAAATGGCCTCTTGTATGTAGATGCTCCCTCAAATAAACGGCTGTTCACTTTGGTATAATAAGTTGTCATAGGTGTTTTGGCAGGTATCAAAAGACGTAGGCAAATTGCACCCCTTCGCCATCAATCATTAAAGGAAAATAGGTACTTTTTTTTAATTGAGCAACCCCAAAGGGGCTCCACCTTTGCAATATCACTGTCATATTCATTTTTGTCTGGTTTTCAATGCGGAAAATGGGATTGCAATTTAAATTTTAAATAATTGAAATTTAAATACAGAAATTATTGCAACTCTTTCTTGGCAATTTTCATATTCATCTACATATTTCACTTATTTTCAAGAGACACATGTCCCTGCATATATTTAAACATGGGTAGCTAAGTGGACAGCACTCCTACCCCACTGGGCTGGTGGTTCAAATGTTCCTCCGTTATATTGTGGGCAGGCCTACCTTGGATGACTTCCCCCCCCCCCCAAACCCTCCATTCCAAAGGCTCGCAGTTAGGCTAAACATTGTCTCTGTATTGTACTTTGTGTGTGTGTGTGTGTGTGTGTGTGTGTGTGTGTGTGTGTGTGGCCAGCGATAGACTGACATCCCATCCTGCATGCACCCCTATGCCGCTTTGGATAATCACCAGCCCCCATCACACACCTGACCAAAATGAATGGTTTGGAAGTTGAATGGATGTGTTTAAACATTCCTTCTATATGTCTTTAATCTTGCTTTTAAATTACTTCACAAATGAGTACAGCTTGTTTGAGGTTACTTATGTCGGTTGTTAGAATGTGTATGGCATAGTATGGGCGTCGTTAGATCCGATCACTTGGGGCTGGTTCCCTGAGTATTTTAAGCCTAACCTTGAGAATTTTAGTTCCGATGCCAATTTTACTTCAAGAGAAAAAGTCAAGGCCCAGGTAAATTTCTCTTAGCCTCCAATCTTTTCAGTAGCTAGTAACTCTTCTTCGTGCACATATATGTCAGGGTCAGCACCTGTTTCGTCCCAGTCTTTTGTCTTCTCCCTGTTTGGCCAGCAGATGTCGCTGGCCATCCTGTCCTCCCTGTTGTTAGCCTTTAGTGTTTCCCCTGTTTTCCTCACCGCTGAATGAGTTGAGCATGTGGCTACCTATCAACCCCTCATTCTCGGGTTCAAATCCTGTGCCCTCTGTATTTTATTGTAGATTTTGTTCCCTAGTGTTTCATTTGTATAAGTTTTATAGTTCCTAAGATTTGTATTCAATTTTGGTTTCTTACTTTGTGCCTTGGTTGTGTTTTACCTGTTTTTGGTATTCCCCAGTGTTAGATTCTGTTTTCCGTGTTCGGTTGTCAGTTCTTAGCTTCCTTGTTTAGTTTCTGAGTTCCTTAAGTTTAATTATTAGTTTCATTTGTTTCCCATTTTCTCATGCCAGGCCTTGTGTCCCACTCCCTTCCGGATGGTTTAATTGTTTTGTGTCTCCATCCTCCTGTCTTATTACCTGGTTCAATTGTGTTTTTCGGTTCCATCCTTAGTTCATTTCCTGAGTGGGTCATTGTTGTTGCATGTCAGTTGTGTAGCTCTATTGTGTATTCCAGAGTGTTGTGTATTTTGTACGTTGCCTGCCAACCTGCTCCTTGTTGCCCTGACCATTTTGTAGTTTGTCTTTGTTATCCCCTTTTTAGTTTTGACCCCTCTTGGTCTGTTTCTTTCAGTAGTGTTTTCAGCTATGATAATAAACCCCTGTTGTGTCCTGTGAGTCACCAGTGGGTCGTCCACCTTCCTGCCTGCACCATGCCTCGCCCCGGTGCCAGAACCTCCCGAGTCCTTCATAATGTATTATTATTGGTGCGATAACAGGAATCTTGAATCTAGTAATAATAAAAATTGACAAAATGTTTACGACATGAAATGTTCATGTGTAATAGCTAGTTACATTGTGTACCTTTCAGAGTACAGTTACATGCCAATAACCTCAAGGGCCTGCCAAGTGTACGCAGAAATTGACTATTTTTTGTACCATTGGTGGTACATTAATGTTGTTTGTAAATTGGGGAACAAAGCTGCAACATGGTTTGTCCGTCGCCTTTATCCATATCTGCGTCATGGTGTCATAACGGTCACTTTCTGTAGGGGCGCTTCCGGTCGGAGAGACAGGTGGCCAGCCTTTTCAGAGCTCTTTTAGAGTCTCGATTGTTTCGATACACGCATATATGTATGTTCCTCAGATGCTGCAGTATAGTCCTTCCCTGCCCGTTACCCATTTCCAGTGAGGCTTTTGCGTCTGTCTCTATGTAAGCATGACATTAAACAAATCGTAGGATGGTTTGATCGTGTCCTTTTAGTGTTGTTTTTGTCATTAAATGTGGGCGTTTAAGTTTGTAGTCGCAGCGAGAAAATCATTATAAACCTCGATTTCTTTGAATCTTCATAAATAATTCACTGATGTTTAGCGGTATATTCGTGAATAACTGAACTGTGTATGCAATGTAACTATAGCGAATCCTAAGTGATGGACAACTGGTATAACTGGTATAATGTAAATCAGGAAATAACTCTAGTAATTAACAGTCTGCGTATGTGTAACAGCTAAACTATAAGTTATTATTATCGTGTTATAGCTATATTTATATACATGCTAATATAAAGTGTCGGGTCATTTTATGGAGCAGGAGATGAACAGTAAACAGGGGGCTCCACGAAAGGTTTCGTTTTCTCCTGTAAACCCCGCCTATACCGCTGCCGCGTCGCTCCGCCAACTCGACGAGGAAATAAGTCAGTTTCTAACTATCGCAGCGAATCCCAGCGCCTTCAGTATAGGAGCAAAATGCGCTCGATCCTTTCCTCTCAAGCCTGCTTTTTCCCAGTCCTGTACATTTTTTCAGGTCGGTGTATATTTATACTTTTTCCAATAAAATACCTGATGTAATCGTACTGTGCTTTTATACAGGATGTTTTAAGAAGTCTACATTTACCTTGTTTCGATATGCGATTTATAGATGACTTGGTTTTGTATAGCTATACTACATAGGGCAGACGAACAATTTTAATGCAAATGTTAAATAGGATGATTGGAAACAAATCTAATGAAATCTACAAGTTACACATATACCTTTTTGGCCAAATTCGCATATAGGCCTATACATATATCTGGTTTATATACGTCGTATATGTGTATGTGCGTGTGTGTATGTATAACGAAACAAAAGCTGTCACAGCTGGGAAATTCAGATGTATTCTCGTAATAGTGTCATTTTGAATCTCAGAATGGTGTCGTGGTAAATGAATATTACGGGGAAGTGAACAGTTTAAACGCGTTTTTTCCTTCTCTCCCCGCAAGTTTCTCTCGCCCGGTTTGAGACGTGAAAACCCCAACATTTTGTTTAAATTAATTGGCTAACAGGTGTTATGCATCCCTGCCTTAGAATGCATGCCGGTGTTCCGGGCAATTTGGTTTCCCCATGTTTCCCCAGTCTATCAGGAAATAAGGTTTCCCCTAATATTAAAGCAACGAGGTATGTGAAATGTCTGAAAACCACTCAGGTACATTATTACACGTGGATACTGTATTGTTATTAGTACCGAGGCCCAGAGTTGCTGTATACCTGTTTTAACAGGGGGGAACCAAATATCCAGGATGTCAGAAAATAATGTTTCTCCGAATATTTAGGCAAATATGTATGTGAGATGTCTGAAAATCACTCAGATACATCATTACGTGTGAATACAGTAGATCGTCACACATAATATAGTCTTATAAGCAACACTATACCGTTTTCATTAAGAAATCTCTCTATCAAGCGAATTAAATACCTTTCATTCATTATCTGTAAAAACAAAAAACACCGAAAAGACATGTGATGTTTTAAAATATATGGCTTGTTTACCTCAAGAGCTTCGTAAAAACACTCGAAAACAACAACGAAACCGTGTACAAAATCAGCGCGCGATAGGGGAAACATAGGGAAACTGAATTGCCCGGAACACCTGTTTTCTGACGAGTTGAGCCTTTTAGGGTTTTTTTGGTGGTCAGGGGTTAGGGTTTTGGGGGTTAGGGTTTTGTATTTTTTTTGGGAGGAGGGGGGGGGGCTATTGATTAGCACTACGGTAGCCTTACTCGACAAAGTAGCTCAACTCGTTTAAGATCAGCGACCAATCTGTCATTTAGAGACAGGCATTGTTGTGTCCGGGGTCTGCGCTCGACTTAAGGCAGGTCACAGCCTGCAATTTAGGCTGTTCTGTTAATGTTGAGTAATACGGTCAAAAATAATACAATGTCTGGATACGGTATGGTAAGGAAATGTATTTCAGTGTGCACTTAAGTATTTAGCTGCCTTTCATTTAGGTCTTGTAAACTGAAAGCCTATATTACAGTCCTTATTAAAATCTGTAATGTAAATTGGCATTGATTGATGCCATGGGGAATTCTTCTATAGTTCTTCTACAGTTAGTAATAATTGTATTCTAATCGAAGCAAGTCACGATTTACAGAAATTAGTCGTCTGTTTGTGCTGCACGGGTATTTCCCAGAGGAACATGTTTCAAATCTGAAAACCCGATTAACCAATTTAGGACAAACTGAGCGTAACTGTCATGATTGTCCTTTAAATAGACATGTGCCATCGAAAGCAGCGTTGGTAAAAGTCTGGTTTTATGTTGCTTAAGACGCATTTCTCTGTAAGGTGAGTTTATAGGCAGGGAATGACAACTGGTATGCAAATATAAGCCAAGTATTCGCGGTATGTATGATAAAATGTGTCGCAATATCTTGTTATGACAACACAATGCGCATAAAATAAGTTTTAACCTACGCAGTACCTGTCAAAAGTTTGGGCACACCTACCCATAGAAAGCTTTATTTGTACTGGTCTCTACATGTTACTATAACTATAATGACATCACTACTATAAAATAACATATGTGGAATTATACACTGACAAAAAAAATAATAATAATAATCTGCTTGGGTGGAGGCAGCTCTGTGAGTTGGGTTCAAATCCCTGGGTCAGTAGAGTGATCCCACCATTGGGCCCCAAAATAAGGCCCTTAAGCCCAGTGGGTACTCCAGGGACTGGCTGACCCTGCCGTCTCCACTACGCCAGTGCTATGAGGTGGCCTCCTGGGATGCTTTTCCAGCCGTCCTGAAGGAGGTCCCACTTAAATGCTGAACACTGATTGGCCGCTTTTCCTTCACTCTCTGGTCAAACTTCTTCAAAGCCATTTGCACTGTGATTACCCCAGGTGGCCAGGTCAGGTGATGGGACACTATTGCTCTCCTTTGTAGGCAGCCTGGCGTGTCTAAACTGTTGACAGCTGTGGTATGTAGCGCAAATGCGTACTTGGATGCCAGTTGGGTCAAACTGCTTATTGGAGATTTTTTAATGATGCTTTAGTAATGTTACAGTGGAATAGTTTATTGACGTAGTTCAAGTTCATTACATTGCTAAAGCAGAGGACCATTATGGTTTTCCCTGGTTCTGTGGAGCTCCATGCTATTAGATGTGGTGTGCAAAGATACCAGTTGTATTATGGACAATGATTAGGTGGGAAGGACTGTAAAAAATGAACAATGGAGTGAACACTTGATGTGGTTGTTTCGCATGGAGTGAACAGAATGGACACACACATATATATATATATTAGTGATTAGTGCTGTTAAATGATTACAAATTTTTCATCAGATTAATCACAGGACTGCTGTGGATTAATTTATATTAATCATGATTAAATTACCATTTATTTTTAATTTATATTAATCACAATTGAGCAAACTCATAGAAAAAGGCTCTAGAAAAAAGGGAATATATATGCACTTAATATGTTTATTGGACATCTTGAACAGGAGTTGGATGCATTCCATCTGCCACAGAACTGCAATATCATATCAAAAAGCAAGATTTTTTGCTTAGCCAGACTACTTGCCAGATTTAAGGTACCTCAGTTTAAATGGTCTTTATCTTCGTTCACTTACAATTAGCCCGAACTACCGTAAATCCGACAAATAATCCGGCTAATCATGAAATCCAATTCTAGTCCGGTTAATTGCCATTGTTAGCAATATCAGTTGATAACACATTACGCGCGGTGCTTTACATGTAAAACTCTGTCCATGTAAAACAGATAAGTTGGACGGTATAGTGTGTGCAACCGATTTAATGAGCCACAAATCACAAGTAGTGCTTGAACAGAATAAAACTACAGCTTTCCCTTCTTTTGATAAAAGGCGCAGTCATCTTGGATTCTGAACTCGGGATCCTCTGTGCTGCTCCGAGATATTTCCCGGATATCTGAGAAACAGGAGCGCACATGTCGTCACATCCAGCTTCAAAACGCCGGAGTTGGAAAGAAATAATCGAAACGCGCCATACGACTCGGAATATGAGTTCCCAGGGCAAATGGAACGCACTAAAACTGCCCGAAATGGGTTGACAGAGACATTTTTGGGGATTTTGAGGCATTCTGAGCTGCAGATGGGTTAATCACGTAAATTTTTTTTTAATAAAATTAATCATGGTGATGGATTAATCCGCGTTAACGCGTTAATTTAGACAGCCCTAATATATATATATATATATATATATATATGTAAATCATAATGCTCCTGTGTCCCACAGTGGCTCTGGCTGCAGTTCCCGAGCCTGAGAATGTGACGGTGGTATCATACAACATGGGTGCTGTTCTGGAGTGGCACTACGCTCACAATGCATCAGAGGGTGTCAGGTACACAGCGGAGTTCAGGTGAGTCATGGATGCCCGTGCAGACATCCCCTGGTGGAGGAGACACTGTCAAGAACCTCCATGGTAGTCTTAGCTGCAACTTATGCAAACTGTTCAGTAGTCTAAATGTATTTTAAGGTAAAGCCACTGGTCTGTCACTGTAGGCAAAGTACGGAGGTTTTTTTTTTTTCTTTTTCTCGCTTTTGCGACAAGGATTTAAAAACACTTTTCTTTTCTTTAAGTGAGTGTTTATTTTGACATTTGCCGTCTCGCCTTGTCTCACAATGATTAAGTGAGGACGGGGGCAAGAGGGGGTGGAACAGAAAGGAAAGAAAAAGACAATAAGAGGGCCGGCCTCCAATGCCGGGAAACAACAGGAAGTTTCTTCTGCAATTACAGCATGAAGATCCACCCACAAAGTACATACACACAGGTGCAGATAGAACAGATAAAAACACACTCATGAAGCGAGTTGCTATAGCTACAATGCAGTGCTGCTCTTCGCCTAGATGGCATTTGACTTCCTTTGTTTTAAAACTTTCTCATGGCATTTTCTCAGTGTAGAATCACTGCTGGTGTTTAAAGAAGACAGAAAACCGCTTGTTGATATTGTTATTGAAATTACAAATGACTCAAAGTGAAAATCAGAATGAAATCATACTGGTGGAAAACAGGTCATTCGTTTCATTGTTCAGACTGAGGAAATTGCTTACACAATTGAGTACAACAGCAGAAGGTGTTGCAGCCTCAGGGTATCTGAGTGTCTCTTAGCCTCTGTGCTGCACACAGGCCCATCTCTGGCTTCAGTCATTCACAGACCCCCGTCCCCCCCGATCAACCCACTGTCCTGTCATGATTCACAGAGGTCATAATCCGGAATATGCTGCAGTCTGCCAGAGTCAGCAGAACAGGAAGTGTGACTTCACCTATAAGATTCATTATTTTGGAGTGTACACTTTTCGAGTGCGAGCAGAGATCCAGGGCAACGTGTCCCCCTGGGTAAACACCACGGAATTCATCCCTGATCGACAGAGTAAGCGCACCGTCATTCCAATTAGTACTAGTTTTTTTATTATTACTGAAGAAATTTTACGTTTAAAATTTAAGAATAACTGGAATCCTCCTGGGGTTCCTCTTTTGCCATATTGCTCCCTGCTGCCCATGGAATATGCTGACACTAGTGATGGCCAATTGAAGGTTCACAAACCGTTTCTTGTATTTTCTGACTCCACTAGATGGCGCTCTCTGTTCAAAAAAGGGGCTTAGATCACCATCTAGTGGAGCTGAAAAATACAGCAAATGGTTCATGAAGCATCATTTGGCCATCACTAGCTAAGGGTTCCCTGGAGGGGCCACAGGGGATGGTGCTTGGGTGTAGTCAATGTAGTCAGCCTAAGTTGGGCCTAATATCAACACAGTCTGCTTCTCCAAATTGGTCACATAATTAGCTGAGTAAAGGGGTGGAACCTGAAAAGCAGTGGCAAGTGAAGTCCTTTATTGGCTCTTAACCCCTTGCCCATTGGCCAAACTGTTTTTCTCTTCAGCCATCATTGGTCCACCTGCCGTGAGCCTGCACTCGAAGGCAGGGGACATAGAAGTCAGTCTCCAGGACCCTGAGCTGAAGAGATCCATGTTAAAGGACGTGTACACCAACGTCATTTACAATCTCTCTTACTGGAAGGAAGGTCAGGAGAAGGTACGGCAACTATTGTAATCATCAGAATCTTTTTATAGCGGCAGGAGAAGCCATTTAGCATAGCAAACATGAATTCTGCTTTCAAGGACTTGTAACGTGAAAAAGCATTACCGCATCCTTTTACGTTTTCAACAAATTAATATTTTACCACAAAAGTACAGAGTCCTTTCTGTCCTCAAAAGGGAAGCATACACAGGCCAATCCCCAGACCAATACCTGTGGATGGTATCCTGTCTGCTATGAAGCTCTTTATACCACAGCCTCAACAAACCCCACCCCCCCCAAACAGACAAAGAAACAGAAGTCAACGAAGCAGAAGCTGCTGTTGCTGAGCGACCTGCTGCCCTGGACCCGGTACTGCGTACAGGCGAACATCGACTTCCAGGGCTTCAACAAGCCCAGTGAGCAGAGCGCGCCAGTGTGCGAAACAACCACATCAAATGGTGAGCCCCCGTTCAGAGAGGCACATGTTTGTAATCCTCCCCGTTAAGGAAAACGCTTCATCCAAGGGCACCCGGCGAGACCCTCGCTCGGTCTGCCTTGGGCCTCGAACTTGAATCTCCTCAGTTCATTTCCGTTCGATCTCATTGTATTTACATAGCGGCTGATTATGACGGTACCGGGAGTATGATGTACCCCAGCTTTGTGCACCATGTAACCTGAGATGTACTGCAGGCTTGCAGAGACCAGGAAGATGGACAGAAGAAGATATTTTAATGGCTTAATATGTCGTTACATTTTGCACAGAACTGTTTGCATTGCTTACTGAGTGCTGTACAGAAGTGCCAGACGAACGCGTGTGTGTGTGTGTCACCGCAGGGGCAGTGAAGCCTTGGGTGGTGGTCGTGGCACTTATATCAAGCTTCCTGGTGGCCGCTGTGTCCCTGCCACTCTTGTTCCTGCTGGGCTGGTATTGCTATAAGGGCCTGAGGTTCCTCTATCCCAGCGCCAAACTCCCAGAGCATTTCAAGCAGGTGAGTCCTAGAGCTAATTCATCCTGATCTCGGCGATCTGCGCCGGAGTGATTTCATGCCATATGTCATACGGCTACCGGGTGTCGAAAAGGATCTTCCAGTGAAACGGACATTTGGGAATAACTGACAGTGTTTGCGGTGCTTTGAAACACTGTTGGGCCGGCTGCTTAAAAATGTGCTAAGCTAAGCTGCTAGTTATTATAAATACAAAATATAAATATATATAAAATACAGCTGAGCTACATTAAAGTTATACATCAGTGAAATGTAGTAAGTTGAGCTACAAACACCTATAAACACCTATAAACACCTCCAATATTATGAACACCAGCTCCAAACAGTATTTAAATTGTTTGTATGTGAATAAGTCTCTGTGACAATGAAGGCAAGCAGCGTCCTGAATGTCCTGAATGAAAAACGGAAACATAAATGATTCAGTCTTCTCGTTTGCACAGCAGTTCACAGTAACTGATTTGAATATATGCGCATTTCAGTTGTGTTAATTTCATAATCTTATCCAGGCATGACCACCGTAGCTTCCTCAGACAATAGGAATGCCGATTTATTGAGAATGGTGTTTCTAAAAATAGACCTGGCTTTGTGCAGGTTGTGGGTGCGGCGTTACATTGTAATCGGGGTGGAGACGTCCATTGAACTAGCACCAGTACAACATAGGCAATTTGCTTGATTAAATTTGGGTCAGTGTGGGGAGATGTAATGATGTCAGAGCTACTAGCTACCTCACTAAATAGAGAGCTTTGCTAGACTGCTATTTGGTTTCAAAAGTAACAAATTACAACATCAATACTGGAAAATTTACTTTTTTCCCTTTAGTACGCTGGAAAATGTACTTAAACTAATAGTTTAACTATTTATACTGACACTACTGCCAAACAATGTTCTTTTGACTCTCTCTCTCCACAGTACTTGATAGAGCCATACCGGTCCAGTATCTTCCGGGCTATGCAGAACAGCGCCGAGGTGAATGAGTCGTACCACGCCGTGGTCATCGTTTCAGACGGCTCAGACGAGCAGGCCGACTCCCCCGCAGAGCCATCGGAGAAGCTGCAGGACATGCAGGAGAATCAGGTCTACGGCATAGAGGATGGAGATGACAAGGAGAAGGATCCATTTCTGTAGCCGTTATGAAGATATAATGAGATTTCAATCAGAAAACTGAGAAAAAGACTCAGGCTGCTGCTTTATGCACGTCATTGTTATTTGGATGGACCATTGATGTGGGACTTTTTGTTATAATATTTATCTGTTCAAGTCTCTTCCTACTGGGGAGGGAACTTCATTGCTTCTATTTAAATCTAT
>JAABNY020000034.1:22509445-22523924 GCA_015164015.2 Brevimyrus niger
TGCTGTCGCCGTTTTGTTGTTATTTTGTGGCGTATTGAAAGGTGAGGTTTTTCTGAATTACTGAAAAAATGGAAGACATTTGGTCACGGTAGTCATGCACCCGCGGTCGCGTTTCTGTGTCAGATATCTTTAGAGTAAAGAGAATTATGTAAATATTGGAGAGGCTGAGAAGGACAAAGATGTGTGCTGTATTACATATTTCGTATTAGACGTGTTTCAGGCTCTCGGAAAAAAACGTGGAATCGACGTTGTTTTGGGAAGAACCGAGGAGTATCTAAAGCCGGAGACCTTTTTTTACCAGAAAATGGGCATTAGTTACAATAAATCAAGGTAGCCAGTGTAATGTGTATCTTGATTAAATAACTGTGTTTTTTAAAAACCTTAATAAATGTATTCGGTCCACGGGCAACTTTCGGCAGTTGGCGTCGGTAAATGTAAAAAAGCAGGTCGGAAACCTGTTTTTTGTTTTGGTTTCGGTAAAACATTTTAGATCGTGATCACAATCTCATATTATAAATATAGCTATAGACATATTTAATGCTGATGTAAATTGATGTCGTTCGCTAAGAAGTGTGTCCATTGACAATTTCAGCTGAGCAAATGAACCGCGTGTATGCGATTTTCGGCCCTGTCACCCAGTGTTACGGTGGCAGTGGCGCTGAATTTATTGATAAGGGGCTATATTCTGCCGCAGGTGTGGAAGCGTAAAACTACTGTAACGACGGCACGACTCGGCATAATAAATGTAACACAGCCAACTTGCAATACTCATGAATCAAGGAGGCAAATGAGGTCAGATCACCGGTGCAGAAGGCATTTTGTGAGGCAGGTGGCATTTAGCAGGAAGGATTCCTCTGTATATGTGGAAGAATTGATAGCAACACTAACAGTAACAGCAAAATAAGACTTTGCGTAGATGTATAATATAAAATTGTCTGTAGACGTTTTTCTGAAAAGATACTAATTCAAAAATGCTGAACGTTGTATCTTGTATTATGAAACGAAACGTCAATATTAAGCGCACCAGGAAAAAATTAAAGTGAAAAGTTGGTTTCTGACAAAATGAGATATTCAGAGTTGTCAGCTTTGGTCAGCTGGTGAAATTTTGATTGGCATTGGTCCGCACAAATTTACATGTTTGTTCACATTGTAAATAGTCTGTAGGGTTTGCAAACTGCCCCAAAGCTTTGAATGTAGGTAATTATAGGTTTATAAAAATATAGGGTGTTTCTCATTATACGTACGTCACTGTACTTGTGTTCTCGTGGTTGCCGCATGTTCCATTTTCGAATGCTGGGTCCAATACTAAGAGCAGAAGTACAGAGGACGGTTAAAAATCCCCAGATGTCGTTCTTGCCCCGCCTCAGATATCAAGGACACAACGGTTGCATCCCACCTCGGGTTGTCACCCGTCCCTTATAAAACGAGATCCCGTATAATAGGAGACGCAGCGGTATAATATAAGAGACGGGAGGCAGCACTAATCCCAGCTGCGTTTGGTCATAGACCTCGGCTCTCAGTCCATCTCCAAACTGAAACCGACCTCCGTCCCGAGTCCGGGAAACGACACCATATTGTAGTGAAATCACATGACTGAACCTGAATGGGGACAAAGTTTGCGACCTGTTGCGGTGCTTCAGGTCCGATACACGGCGATTCAGACCGATACACGGCGATTCGGAGCGCGGTGTGTTCCGTATTTCCGTATGTGAAGAACACAACAAGAAACCATATTCAACTCGCGTTTCTACCTAGGTTGTGCTTGAAAATTTGTAGTATGCTAAATGATGACTGAGCCCTAGAAATGACACACATATAGACAAGGTTTTTAAGTGATAGGTTTAAGTCAGTGAGGTGGTCAATTTGTCTAAACCGCTGCTTCACCAACATTATAAGAAAGAGACACTGTCTCAGTGTACCAGGCTTTTGTCCTTATGCAAATCTGACACTGTGATACTCAACTGTTTAATGCATAGTAAACTCAATTCATGTTCGTTCTTTATTAATTAATATAGAGTTTGATTAAGAAACGTATTAATATTCTTGTAAGATCCTCATGCTTCACCACCATATATATATAATTTAATCTCAACAATAATAATAATAATAATAATAAAATAATAACAACAACAACAACAACTTCATTTGCAGGTTAAATACATTGGGGTCCAATCCCAAAGTGGTCGGGAACCAGGGCTGGACTGGGAGGGCCATTTTTTGGTCATGGCGGCCCACTACGATTATTTATACGATATGCAAAAGCACATCACATACCAGAGCATATATGTGCACATTCTGTGATTTTAAAAATAAAAATAAAGTGCAGCAGCTTACAAGGAAGAGAGTAACCATGTTAAAAATGTATATGCTCTTTCACTACTCAGGGATCCATCTTGGGAGAGATGGCCACAGTGTCACAATTCCCACCTTGAAGTGAAAGTGGATGTCAAAGAAACATAAACATTCTCATAATGCGTCCATGCATTCTGGTATATCCCATTGAAATTTCATGTAGCTTAACTTTTTATACAATTTAGACGCAACGAAATCAATAACCTACTTTAACGCATTTATTTATACAACCACATATTTCCCACATTTTGACACCAGTGATGCAGTGAAGAGTCTTTAATTCTTGATGCCAACCTTCCCCATTAATCCGGGCTTGGGACCGGTGTTCTGTCCAAATGATCTACTTTGCCGAGTTATCTTATCGTAGTGCTAATCGATAGCCCTAACCCTAACTTTTACCCTAACCCTAAACCCCAAAACCCCCCTAAAACCCTTACCCTAATCCAAACCCCTAAAACCTAACCCTAATCCCAAAACGGTGGAATTGCACATGCGCTAAAAGGCTGGATAGCACGTCTCGATAGGTAGCTCAACTCGTCAGAACTCCAGCACCCTGCTCCCTTAAGTGGCTGGGTTAGGCTAAACTATACACATATTTACAAAGACTACAATACAACATCCCAAAATATGTAGTCTAACAAAACGCAGTTTAAAGAAATTAAGCCTAAATCAGCGACAAGAGTGAGTAGACATGTTGTGAAAAGCCTCATACGGCGTCAATTTTAATGGGAAAGACGTTTTGTGTAACAGTTTGATTTTTTGTGAAAATAATGTTAAATTTTGCCAATAATGAAGATTTTTAGCGGCGACTGCCAAGACATGCGGGCGGTGGAAGCAAATCTATACCTTTCATTCCCATGGTCTAATAAATAAATTATAATCATAGATTTTATTTTCTTCATTAACATTCAGATTTCAAATATCCATTGATCACATGGTTCAAAAAAACTTTCTACCTCATTTTGCTGAAACCCTCCAGGTTCCTCAGTAGAAGGATGATGATCTTGTATAAAGGAAGAAGAAAGCGAACAATTAAATATAAAGAAATAGAGAATAATCACCTTGGACATCCCAGTATCAATTTCTCGATGCATGTGAGATTTTTCTTGCAGTCCCACTCCAGTACAGTAGAAGGCAATAATGGTTACAATGTCACATCTTCCCTGGCTTCTCAACCAGGTGTCATAAGAGAGGTAGCCTCACAGATGAGGTCTGTGCCCCGACACTTCTTCTGCATTCTCGTCAAATGAGGACAATCCCATGATTCATTGTGCTCCAAGTTCATTCTCGGGAAGAAAAACAATACTCATGGTCTTGTTAAGACCTGTCTCTGCGATCTTGGTTTTGATAAATACACATAGATTTGCCATAAGATTTCTTGCGTGAGCATTGGACCTTGTAAGTGTGAGTGTCATGCCAGATGCGTGAGCATTGGCAACCCCGGCTGTTAGTGAAAATAGCGTGTATTTCTGCTGGTGGGGAATAAACTTTCCCCCGGAGTCGACAATTTCTCATTTTCTCTTTATTCAAAGCAAATTCATATATGTCAAAACTTGTTGTTTTGCTGTTCTCAGACAGTAAGGCGACATCCAAACTCACCTGTGGGGAAATGGTTCCCATTTTGTGTGTAACCACTAGCCCGTACATAGTGGTTGAGTTTTCTTGTGGCCCAAATCTGATTCCCTTTTATGGTTTCATGGTCCTTTTCTGTCAGCCACCTGCACACTAGTAAGTAATCTAGGTCCTATTTACAGTGAGTCTATGAAAGAGGAAAGTAAGATACTCAGTGGTGTGTTGATATATTTCATAAATGAGCATTAAAACATATGATATGCAAACGTGTAGCAGCCTCTAAAACTAGAGCCCAGCACCCTGGTGCCTAAAACGGGGGAAGTTAAAGTGACTCCAACCCAGGGGCCCAAAAAAAATGGAACATAAATGGATTGTCTGGGTTGGGGCCCCAGTATGATATGCTTTATAGGGCCCAAAATCCTTAGTGACGCCCCTGACCGACACCTTGCTCATCTGGAGAAGGCCTGGGTATTCTGGCTACGATTCAGAATTGCTGCAATGTAAAGGGTTATCGATATAGCACATCGAGAATCCACTTTTTCAACCGGTCGACACTGTTTTGTTTATATCCACCGCGTGTTCCAGGTGTTGTACATTCTGAGCAATTCTCTGTGTCCGGCTTCCTCCTGGGGGGCACGGGGGAATAAGCCTAACATGGTACCTACCCAAGTGCCGGACATGCTCCTTGCACTGGTGGTGTTTATGGACAACTGAACACCCCAGCTAAGGGACGATCACCTTTGCTGCAGGACTCTGTTGGGGAACAAAGTGCTTGGAGTTGGGTCCTTTGTGGGGCGTTAAATGTGTGTCAAGTGTTTTAGAGATATATATATATATATATGTACATATGTATGCACACATACACACATAATATGTATACATACATATGTGTTTGTGTCCAAAGGAACATCCTGCCGCTTGAATTCTTGGACTTTTTTTTCTGTCTTTTGTCTTTTCAGTGACTGCAGTGCTGCCTAGTCCCGCGAACCTCACCCTAGACACTCTGAACACACAGTATGTCTTGAGGTGGTCCCGGCCCCGCAATACCTTGGAGAATTGGAGTGTCACGTTCACGGCTCAATACATCTCGTAAGAGGCCGATGTTTCTGCCTGTGGGACGCTTGCTCACTGTTTTCCTTCATGTACTCCACTCCTTTCGTATTTCCCTCCTCCTTCACAGGGCATATGCATTGTCTCAGAAGTCTCACACCTGGTTCACGGTGTGTGAGGATACCACAGACACTTGGTGTGACTTCACCGGCTGTAACCTGCATTACCATGGGATGTATGTGCTCCGGGCCAGAACCAACAGCGGCACACAGAGATCCCAGTGGGAAGAGAAGGATTTCTGCCCTGATAAAGATGGTAAGAGGGAGGTCACACGTGGACCCCACACCTATATGCATATAGGGGTCGAATCTCCGATGCACTTAAGTCCAGAAAGCACGATTACAAAAAGCTGAGATTACATCAAAGAAATTAAATACTTGTAACATACCTAATAAGGTAAGCTAATGTCTGTTGCTCAGCACAAAATTGTATTTCATTATAATATTTAGTTTTTTGTTGACTGATTCTCATGTTCCTGACATTACCTAGTAGGCCACTTCCATGCTTTCATAGTAAAATAAAAGGGTTTCTGTAGATTTCAACTGGGTTCCAAATACTAATAAAACAGTCCATGTTCCATGTTCTGCTTGTTGACTGAATTATTGGGGGCGTAACTCCCTTTTCTGTGTTGTTTGATTATACGTCTTACATAGCCATGCCTTCTTATCTGTTAGGTGGGGTGGGCATATCCACGCTGATGAGGGGAGAATATGCTTAATTCAAATACTTGTATATAAACAACTTTCGAAGTTCTTTTTGTTTTTTTGTTTTTGTTTTTTTTTTTTGTTTTTTTAAACTTACATGCTTTTTGTGAGAATCGACCTTTGTCTCATTGCCCGCGCTTCCCTTTGCTTGGAACACGAGTAAATGTAATTAGTAATCTTGGTGAGCCCTAGTCTTCTCTGAGCTGCATTTTGTTCTATCCTCTAATCCAGGTGTTAATACACTCAAAAGGCACCGGCAGTTAAGAATTATGTTACAATTATGTTAGGTGTGTTCATTTCTGCCTTGTGAAACTTAATTCGTCAAGAAAAACTTGCAGCAATCAATGGTTTGGAAAGCAGATCGAGTTGTGGAAGACTGGGTTCAAATGTCATCGTTTATGAGAGTTGGGGAATCTGATCCATGGAGGGCCAGTGGGGGTTTTTGAGATGACCTCGCAGTCAGCTAATAATGAAGCATTGGTTCTTAATTCCAGTGCTAGGGACCCACTGTTATTGGCTGATTGAGAGGTCATCGCAAAAACCAGCACCCCCACCAGCCCTCTACGGAACAGGGGCCTGTGCTTGGTTTAGACTACACTTCACCCAGAATGTCATAGTTGAATGTTTTTGCTAATTATTCATCCACAATAGTATAATCCTTTTATAGTTACATTAAGCCTATTTCCAAGTTACAAAAAAAATTGTACATCAGCCATGTCATTTTTGTGTCATGTCATGTCGTGTTTGCATCTGAACTGCTTAAGAGATGTGGCTCTGGGCCAGCATGCCTCTAAAATGTGACTTTTAACAGGAAGCAAGTGCTGGACCCCGTCCTAGAGAAGGGTGCTGTGTCCCCCGCAATGTAACGAGTGTAACGCTAACTGCTTCCCCTCAGCCACCTTGGGCCCACCCTCCAGAGTGGAGTTGGCGGTGGAGAGCTCTGTCCTGACAGTGATGATCCACGACCCCATGACGAGCAGGAACGCTTCAATGAAGGATGATGTCTTTGACCTGTACTTCCGCATACAGTACTGGAAAGACTCTGACCAGAAAAAGGTTTGTTCCTCATTCTCCTCATGCTATAGTTAACTACATTCTGAGCTGTCAGGGTTCCCCTTTTGGAACAGGATTGAAAACCAGGAATAGGATTGAGAACTACAGGCATAAACTAATATTATATTTGTGTATTATTATTAATTTCTTCACCAGTCGAATAGAGACTCCAGCTTTATTTTTTATACTGCATAAGTTGCTGTATTAAGGAACGTTTCTTGGACTTTGCTTAGGTGCCAGAGTATTGTGTATGTAATGGAGCTTTGCATTTCCCCCGAATTGATATGATTTGGTTTTGGAAACCCTTGAATTCTGACATGTTATAGATGTAGTGCAGTGTTTTATTGTAACTTTGATCTCGAAGAATCGCGGGCTTGGTGGGTCTCTGCATGCAAAGCAATCTGCCAAGCTCGCCTTGCTTCCTCCGGAGTGTTTGCACCAGGCGACCACTCTCATCGTGTTTCCGCTGCATGGCCCGGTTTGGCAAGCTCTTCAAGACACTGTCACTGCCGTTTCCGCTCTGTCGCACGCATGCCGTTCAGCCGCGCTGTTCTTGCTGAAAAATCCCAATGTGCGTGTTTGAACAGCTTAATAAGAAGACCATGGTATAGGGGGAACTGCTTTGGAATACAGTGATGTTTGTGACCTGCAGGCACCACTGTAGCAAGATTGTTACATGGTCAGCAGTGAGCTGGCACACTGGATCCTATACCCACAGCTAGAAAAGCCCTCAGCACAGTTTTGACATCACATTTCCCATTGGTGCAGTGGCATGTCTTTGGCAGAAATGAAGAATGTTATAAAATGTTGTGTGTGTGTGTTTGTAATTATTTAATTGTAGGGACCAGATTTCCCCACATTATGATAAAAACCTTATAGGGTCATTTTTTTCAGGCCCCACATGAATAACTTCACTTTCATAGAAATCTTTGAATGTAATCAAAACATATGAAACAAACAAAAAAATAAAAGTGCCAAAAGTCTTGTTTTGTTTGGTTATTTATGGTTAGGGTTGGGGCTGGGTAGGGGTTAGGGTTATCATTTTTTGGGTTAGGCTTTTGCCCACAGAAATGAGTAGCGAATCCCCACAAACATGTGAATATTAACACTCTATGTGTGTTTGTGTTTGTTCCTCACATGGCACATTGCAGGACTACAAATCCCAAAATGCAGTGCTGAACCTGGTGTCCCTCTCCGACCTGGAGCCCTGGACCATATATTGTGTGAGAGTTCAGTCACGTGAGGGCCACAACAACAAATCCAGCGTCTTCAGTACCACCCAATGCCGGCAAACCAGCGGTAGGGGGTGTCGGAGCTCACCTCTAGCTTGCTTCCACCTCTTTCCTTCCTTCGCCAGGAAATGTGCCATATTTTTTCATGGTCTCAGCATTTTGTTATTCAAAAAAGAATTTAACATGCAAAAACACACCTTTAACTTCCCTGCTCCTCCTCTAAGGAGATGCATTTCAATGAGGCACAGCTGCGCTGCAGTTCCCAGAATTCAGTTTCTGTTCACATGACAGCCCAACCCCAGCTGACCCGCGATCACCTGACTCTTCATGTTTGTGCCTTTGTGTCCAGGTCAGTCGATAGTCTGGCACTTCATGCTGCCGTTCCTGGTCTCCATGCTGGTCTGCTTTCTCATTGTGCTGCTGATTGCCTTTGTAATCCTGAAGTCCTACTGGGTGGTGAAGAGGACATTCTTCCCCTCCTGCCAGGTCCCATCCAGCCTACTAGAGGTACAGATCAGTTGCAGCACCATGGATGTGTTGCCATGTTGGCCTCATGTCTGGTGATCTAGCATCTACATGAAATTCTAGGTGCTACTGAAGGGGACAGAAGTGAAGCAACACAACACTGATGTTTATTCTTACTGCAAACAAATTTGACCATAATTTAAAATGCAGGGACTTTATGGTGCGTCTGACTTTAAAACTGCCCTATTATGCTTTTCCGTTTTTTCCCCATTCCTTTAGTACAGGGGTGTCAAACTCCAGTCCTGGGGGGCCGGAGCCCTGTGTAGCTTAGTTCTTTCCCTGTTCCACCATAAATGATTCAGCTCAAGAGCTGTGTGGTAATTAGCACAAAAAGTTCAATCAGGTGTGTTAAATGAGGGGAAATCAAAAATTGTGCAGGGCTCCGGCCCCCCAGGACTGGAGTTTGACATCCCTGCTTTAGTGTCTTATATAGCTTCTGCAAAGTGTTAAGGCCCAAAGTACATGCATAGGGAGTAACTCTCACCACAGAAACCACTCTTTTCTCATCTACCTGAAACGCCTTGTTAGAATTCCAGCTCTTGCTTCCGAGGCATGGTGAGGTCACCTCATAACACAATCTTTGAGGGCAGCATGTGGTTCAGTGGGCTAAGCCTCTGTGCCTGTAATCAGAAAGGCATTGGTTCTAGCCTGGCCTCAGTACATCTTGACCCCCAGCTCCCTGAGTGGCTGCCCTTCATAGCCAACTTATTCTAACCTACCGAGAAAAAATTTATGAAGTTGGGGGAGGCATAAAGAGAATTTCCCCACAGGAATCAATACAGGATTGTTTATTATAATAATAATTATTATTATTAGTAGTAGTAGTAGTAGTAGTAGTAGTATTGGTCACCTACCTGCAAGGATCGGTCTACAGACTGTAAGACAGGAGTGGAACATGTAGGACAAACTGACCAATCAGAGCACACTGGGCTCATTGGGGGTGGGACTTAAAGGTCTTACTGAGCATTTCTGAGTTATTAACATAATAAATAGAGATATACAATATGAGGAAAAATAATGTTTTTGGAACATCGAAGCATGTAAATATGTTCTAGTAGACCCCAAAAATAAAATTATGATCAGTTGAAAATTAACTTAATAGGGCCCCTTTAAAATATGGAAACATAAAATAGCATCATTCAAATTAGTAGGTGATCGAAGGAATCATAACCTGCATAGTTGTGCTATTGTTTTTCTAGTTGTTCCTAGTTTAAGTGTTACTAGGAAGGGCAGTTAGGATTAGGCACTTTGATGACTGAGAAGCCAGAGAGCGAATGGCAGGATTCCTGTCCATGTTCCGAGAGGTAAAGCCTGGCTTCTGTGGGGCACAAACACAAATCCACATACATTCATACACTGTG
The DNA here is from genome assembly GCA_015164015.2 of Brevimyrus niger. NCBI lineage: Eukaryota > Metazoa > Chordata > Actinopteri > Osteoglossiformes > Mormyridae > Brevimyrus > Brevimyrus niger. The sequence continues at coordinate 22,519,355 of JAABNY020000034.1, forward strand.
GGTAATTTTATGAATGAGTTGGCTTAGCTGCATGCGTTTGGACTGCTGGAGGAACCCAGCAAAACCCCATGTGATATGGGGGAGATCATGCAGCCTCCACGGGGAGTTCGGGCACAATTCGAACCCCTAACCTGGAGGTGTAAGAGAACAGGGATTCCGCATTTCAGCTTTCAACGAAAATAAAATTCCAGTTATATTGGATAAGAGCTGTGCTAAACACACACCTGTTCTACAAAGAGATTTTATCTGAGCTGTCCGCTGATCTTCCTGTAAAACAAAATACATAGCAGGTAATTCAGGTATAATATGTTATAAATTAACCACTGATACTGAGGTCCTGTGGTTTACTGAGCCACTGAGTTGCCCATGCTGAACTTATCTAAATAAAATTAGGGCTGGGTGCACAGTGCGGGATGAGGGCGGTGACTCGTCTTTGCTGGTTGAGAAGCTGATCCCACGTGAACTTCCTGAGGGACAGAATTTGGCGACAGGTGCCTGTCTGTTAATTCTCTCCGTTCTCCTCCCTGTTTTCTTCACATAGTACCTGCACGACTCCCCCTCCAGCTCTGGGCAGCCCTCCCTGCTGACTTTAGAATCAGAAGAGATCTGCCTGAGAAAGCTTGAGGTATCTCCAGTGATGGCATCTTTGGAGGTCCATGCCAACATGGAGCCCACCGTTTTGCAGGCCGACGTGTCTTGGCATGGACGTCAGGACAGCGGGGACAGCGGCCTTTACTCCGTAGAGGAGCATCTGGCCATGCTGCCAGAGGCACAGGAAGCTGGGATGATGGTGAACATGGGGGCAGACTTGGAGGATGAGATGTCAGCAGCGCCCCCTGGAAGACAATGTTGGAACGCCACTGGAACACTGGATTCACTGGATAAAAGCTGAACGATATTAGAAATGGGCATTTAAATGGTCAGACACCTTCTACGTACCTTCAATATCTTTAAGATGAAGTTTCCCATAAGAGACAATGAATCTAAAAAGTTCACTGTGAAAGCCAGTATTAGTATATTATGTGCATTATGGCAAAAGGTATCATAAGTACAGAAGAGTTTAAACTGGTGTGTGACTCTGGGCCAGGACATCTGCCTATTATCAGAAGTTCACCAGTTCAAATCCCATAATAAGCAAATCCCTTAAGCCCCAGCGTGCTTCATGGCTGACCTTGCCTCCTCAAAATTGTACGTCACTTTGACGAACGCTTTTGCCAAATGTAATGTAAAATGACAACCTCAATGAAGTTTTGTATGTGTGGCATTGTATGTACAGGTACTGTATGTACTAACATTGTATGTGAAGGTACTGTGAGATTCGGTAGGACAACACAGAGGCCCTTAGCCTTTCTTAAAGTGAATTTCATTGTTGTATCTATGATACTTGTCAGTATTAGAAAAAATACGGTGCAAAATGTTTCCCCCTCTACCCCCCCCCCCTCCATGGTAGTTACTTGCATACTATACCAATCGTCTCGTGTGCGTGTGTGTATACACATTCTCTCTCTCTCTCTCTCTCTCTCTCTCTCTCACACACACACACACATACATATATATATGTATGTTTGTTCTTTGCTGGACAGTGCTTGTGTTTGGCTGAATTTGATTCTTATAGAATCCTGAAATGTTGTTTTTTTCTTTCGAATTTGTTCACACTGGGGAAAATAAGTATTGAACCCATCAACATTTATAACGTGTGTGTGTATGCACACGCACACACATACATATAATGTGTATATATGTATATAAAATAAGATTTTGCCAAAATTCCACGCAAGGAATATTTTGTAAATCAGTTTTGTACAGAAGGAGCTAACTTACACCTTTTGCTTCAGTAAATGTGCAGCTAAACAGTAAAGAAAAATCTACTGAAATAAAATGTATGAAAATGACGTAGCGAGTACTGGTAAATGGATACTGAGTACTGAGTACTGGTAAATTGTGTTTTCGCAATTTTGGCAGCATGCTGACGGAACAGGGCTTGGTAGATGTCTCCAGGTTTCCCCGGTTACTGTGATGCCTGGGTGTGCAGAAAGCAGAACGGCCATTTTTGCTATTGTTTTCAGTCTCAAGATACCATAATCTAGCACCCTATTATTAAAATTACGGTCCTTGAGGTCTGAGCACTGGTTTATCTGTGAGCCAGGTGTGAAGCCTCTGACCAGTCAGAATCAGAAATTATTAAACTAACTACCTGGGAGAACTGAAAACAAGGCCTGGATTTGGAATCGAGGTCCAGATTTGAAGAGCCCTGATCCAGCAGCTTGGCAGCATAAGACAGTGTTTCCCAACCCTGTCCTCAGGGAACCCCAGACAATCCATGTTTCTGCTCCCTCCCAGCTCCCAGCCAATCAGGAACACCGAATACCTGGTACAGGCACTAGGAGCTGAGAGGAAGCAAAAACGTGGACCGTCTGGGGTTCCCCGAGGACTGGGTTGGGAAACACAGGCATAAGATATACCGCTAAAAGGACTTGCAGCTCATGTACAGTGTACATTGCTATTTAAGGGTTGCTCTTTATGTCTGCCATTGTGTGGAAGGAACAGTGTCAAGCATAGCACATTCACTTAATGGAATAACTCGCAAGGATTCAGACAGTGTTTCAATGCATATCTCAAGTAACACTCTCCCTTAGCATCACACTACATGTGTATCGTTCCTTAGGTATCCTTTAAATGCTGGGGCACAAATACTTAACTCACTTACTAATTAAGTAAAAACCATTAACAAATACATATAGGCATTGTAGCTGCTTAAAAGAGGCGTCATGATTTATTAACAATGAACAAACATGAGAACAGCATTTATTTGGTTATCCATTATTAGTTCCTTCAGTAATTCACCAAAATTTACAGAATTAACAGATATAGTAAATATAGTAACTGTTTGGGATAAATGATGCAGGGACATGAGGTAAGTGAGTAACTATAAGACTTTAGACTTTTGAGTTTGTGGTTAATTTATACATGAGCAATAGCATAACACTACATTATTTGTGTCCCCTCCAGTAAGGTATTACCTATCCTTGTAATTATTCAGAGACAATTATTTCATTTCATTTTTATTTTATTTTAAACAAAAACATTTACACATTTTTCCATCATAATATACCTTTCGATTTCCTTGCTTGAAAATTATGCGAGAAAACGACACTTGTTATATCGAGATAACTAGAAAATAATTTCATATCCTACAGACAATTGCAGTAAATAATTGCAAGCGTTGCCCTTGTGGTATTCCGGTTGGGCGGGTATTAGTACAGAATTACGGCATGTTATAAACGGGATGGTTCCGGGAAGCGGAATCCAGTTAGTTGTTGAATGCCTCTGCCAACAGCGATATAAACGCGGATTAGGGATATGGCGAGACGGAAACTAACAGATAGGCATCAAAATTATGTCATTCGATCAAACTTACGCATCTTATAATACATTTTCTGTTGTTGATTTATTTGTCTTTTAAAAGCACATCGCTAACCGTACGGGACCGGAAGTCGCAAAATGAAAGCAAAAACACTTCTACTCTTCCATTGCCTCTAAATGCTTCATACTTAATTGGGCAGATACATTGTACATTTGGAGTTAAGACGATGGTGGTGGCAGTCATGGCTAATGAAAATGAATGAAAAGAAAAACAAGTTTATTGGCAGGAATGTCGACATGCTGGCAAACCTCCTCCTTTGTCCGATTCTCTTCTCCGTCTGCACCGGTAAGTCGTGATTTAAATTCTGAATATAAAGTATTCTGATCGCGTTTTAATTTTAGTACATATGTAAATGTACGGTTTATGATTTTAAAAATACAAAGGTAATTCAGGCTGGGCGGTACGGTGGCGTACTAGTTGTCTCACACCTCTGGGACCAGGGTTCGAATGTCCGCCGTGGCTCGAGCCGCGTGTGGAGTTTGCATGTTCTCCTTGTGCTGTGGCGGTGTTTCCTCCGGGTGGATGGGATGGTGGAGGACAGGGGCCGGTGTTATGCAGCACTCGGCATAACAACGGCCCTGATTGCACTCATGTCTGCTGAGAAGTGCATGCGCCCCCCAGTATGCATCATAATTACGGCCTTGGTTTGCCTGTGTTGACTTCATGGCTACAACCTTGCTTGCATTTATGAACTCATCCAAATTTTATAGACGGAGTATATATTGTTCCCCTATTTTTGAGTTGTAAATTGGCAATCCTATGGGGACTAGGGTTAATAGGTAATTCATGTCAGAAAGGACACTTTTCAGCTAGGGAAGTATTTGTAACCATTTCAATTAGAAGGACCTGGATTTCACATGAGCATCAAGTTCTTGCTGTATGTTGATTGGTCTTCTATAATCATGCATGTGTCATTAATGTTAATGTGAAACAGCTGGATGAGTCTTTCAATTAAGGAAACAAACAAGTCAAAACACTTACAAGCAGTGTTGCCAACTATTTTCAATGGAAAGTAGCTAAAGTCTGCTCGAATAGTCGCCAAATGTCGCTAGATGACGTCATGCGTATGTTTGCATATTGATTAAATAATTATGTCGTATTTGCATTTATGTCGTATTATGTCTGCGTGTTTTCCCTAATCCTTCC
>JAABNY020000034.1:22530261-22551228 GCA_015164015.2 Brevimyrus niger
TTACTAGGTGGCTGCCCTGCTTCCTCAATAAACAAGCTTCAATTAGTCCAAAATGCAGCCGCCAGGGTTCTCACTAGGTCCAGAAAATATGACCATATCACCCCTATATTAGCACCCCTGTTCGATTTAGAATTAATTACAAAATCTTGTTACTCACATACAAGGCTTTAAATGGTTTAGCTCCCACATACCTAAACAGCCTACTGATACGTTACAATCCATTGCGTTCCTTAAGATCGCAAACCTGTAGACTTCTTGTAATTCCCAGAATTTCCAAAACTACAAAAGCGGGTAGGGCTTTTTCATATTTAGTTCCAAAACTTTGGAATAGCCTTCCAGACCGTGTTCGGGGCGCAGACACAGTTTCCCAGTTTAAAAGTAGACTAAAAACACATCTCTTTACTCTGGCATACATATAACTCTTCCCATTACTGCATACTTCATGTACATCTATCCTTAATGGCAACTACGCTAATTCTCATTCTGTTCTGTATCTTTACACCCATCCTGAGGCATCTGGAGATTGTGCCAGGTTCACCAGAAAAAGGCCACCGCCATGAGGATCATAAGGGCACACTGAGAAGAACCACCTTCAGCTGGATCCTGCCTCGTGAAGTCTGGAGCTACACAATCCGCTGCTCCTTTGTTCCCAGTGATAAAGACCGTCACTGACCTCTGCATCCAACTGTATCCATATGCTGAACTGGACTTCATGTTTTACACAGAATTTCTGTTATATTGTACTTTCAGCTGCATAACACACATGATATTATATCACCCATATCTGTTAGCACCCAAATGAGGATGGGTACGCTGTTAAGTCTGGTTCCTCTCAAGGTTTCTTCCTATTGCCTTCTTAGGGAGTTTTTCCTTGCCACTGTCGCCGTCACCCTCGACTTGCTCAACAGAGACAATTAATTTACCTAATTATTGTCTGGATGCATCTCTCGGACCCATACACAATTTATTATTGTATAAAAACTTTCTTTTTTTTGTTTGAAGCTGCTTTGGGACAGTGTCCATTGTTAAAAGCGCTATATAAATACAAATGAATTGAATTAAATTGAATTGCGTTATTGATACAGCCACAAAGCTATAAACAAAGAAGTAAATAACGACAAACACTACGGACGTTAAGCATGCGTATGAAGACATACGGAAAATGCGCAAATTTATAACCTGGCTGCAGACGTAACAATATTGGCAACTATTGAATTTATAAATGTACCACCGAACTCAAAAACATACGTAAAACTTACAACAAAGTAATCTGAAATCAGAATACACAATACCGCCAACAAACAAGTAATATATAAACCAGTACATTCGTACACCGCAAACCTTCGACATACAAGTATAAATAGATTTGGCCGACAAAGGACAAAACCCAACAATTATATATATAACTATATCTATATAATGCTTTTTACCAAAGTGCTTTACAATTATGCCTAACATTTACACACCGGTAGCGGAGGATGCCATGCACGGCACCAACCAGCTAACCGGGAGCAATTTGTGGTTCAGTGTCTTGCTGAAGGATACTTTGATGGGGTCAGGGGGACCCGGGCCTCCAATTTGCAACCCTCCGGTTGCTGAACAGTAGCACTACCTCCTGCACCACCATTCCGCCAACTACTATAACAGTAATCCTTTGCGCTACATTTCGCTTTAAATTTGTGTTTTACTATAAAAAAAAATAATTTTAATAGCACAGAAGAATTTCAAGCATCAGGTACCTCTTTCAAAATACCCGGATAACATCGGATTCCAGATGTGCACACCTTTAAACGGATACCTCTAGCGTAATTATAAATGTTAAAACATTAAACTACGACATGCCACACACACAGCCTTTAAAACATACTCTACGCTACTGTATCAAAATCACTGCTGCCAAATCCTGATCGGCAGCATTACGAAATATAATACTTTAAAACGTATGCCTACATAGATAGGAGATAAAGTAAAGCGCCTATAGAATTTAATATTCCAACAGTGCGCTATTCAACTAAAATTGAACTGAATATAACCACGTGTTGATCCCATTCTATTTAAATTTTGCATATGTCCATATGCTTAGGGAAAAACAACACAACTAAAATGGCTGCCACGGAAAAAAATATTCGTAACGCATTTAACACGGCAGAGACACACGCTTATGCTGCTCAAAAACTACTGCCTAAGATCAAACTAAAAACATGTTTTAAAAAAACTTACCAGAAAATAAACCACCCACAATTACAAAACAGCAAACCGTCAACAAACAAATAAAAATATACCATTCCATTTATGTAGCATCTTACCCGTTGCACGCACAGAAGTAAAATGTACAAGGCAAGCCTTGCTCACACCTGGGAGTGGTCACGTACTTCAGCCAATCAAAACCCTCTATCAACTTAGCTCTGCAAAACTAAGAAACAAAGTGGCAACTAAAACGCCCGCTCATGGCTATTCTGAATTAATGCTTAATCAGCTTACCAGTTTATGAAGTTATTTCTTTACGCTAAATTATAAATACTTAATTCTTCATTCAGCAGCAAACGTTTAACATACAAGCATAGACAAAGTCTTGCTGACAAAGAACATAACCCAAGCCTTTAAAACACAAAACTAGGAAATCACTAATGTGACACTTACCAACACGTATAACAGTAATCCTATCCTAAAACCAGTATTCTTTAATTGTTTTTTAAATGTAAAAAGATACTTAAATTTCAATGACACAGAAGCATTTCCAGCATTAGCTGTCTTTTTCAAAATACATTACTATTTCCTATACCCTGATAACGTCGGATTCCAGACAAACATATCTTGCACAATGGGCAAAATGTTACTAAACGAAAATAAACTTTAACCAGAGATACATCTCCCATAACTATAAATGTTAAAACATAAAAGTACAACATCCTAGACAGACACAGCGTTTAAAACATAGTCTGGGCTTGTGTATGAAAATACATGTTATCCATTTACACATTATTTAATGCTGCCGAATGCTTACCAACTTCACTACGAAATATGTCACGTTAAAACATACCTATATAAGTGGGGATAATGTAAAGGGCTTTCGCGTAATTTAACGTTGTGGCAGAGCGCTATACAAGGAAAATTAACTGAATAAAACTATATTTCCGTGTAAGTCCATGTCAGGGACCGAGATGGAAGGCATGAGGAACACAGGCAAATTAGGAGAAAAAAACCCTTTTTTATTCACAAAAAAAGAAAGCAATTTAACAAAAGAGTAAACTTGGGCCCACAAAAAGTCAAATTAATCAAAATCCACAGCTAGCCATCTAACTTAAACCAAACCAACTGACCTTCTCTTACAAGACACCATGAGGACTATATATACACTGGTTGGCCAAACCACAAGACACAAAAGGGAAAACACAACAACAAATACCACAAATACACCAATACAAGAGTCAGCTAATATTTCACTCAAAAACAAACAAAACCAAGTTAAATTAAATTAATCCAAAAAATATATATTTAAACAATAAAAAGAAACCAAATGCAAACTATCCCCCCCCCACTGCAAAGCCAGTTGGAGTTGTCCAATTTCCTGCCCTTAGCCCAGCTTCCATGTTGGCCACCTTCGACTGGAGCAGCAAGGAATCCTCCCCTGTACTCCACACGGTAAATCAAAAGAAATAATTAAACTCAGTACTTAACACATTATTCCAGTTAACTAAATGTGCGCGCCTCATCCAGCAACTGGTTAAATGTGAATAAAGAAATACATAAACAAAATTAAATTGGTAATTTGCCTAAACTAAACAAACTCAAACAGAATAAATAACCATAAATGATACTCCCCTTCGAGTTGACTGTGTGGCTGTGAAGGCAGCCATCACACAGTGCCAACGGATATTGCACACATTTTAGTATTATAATAATTCTCTGTAAAAATTCTAGGTGCAAAGTGGTCAGTGCATTAGCAGCGTTCCAATAGACGTGTCACCCCAGCCCATGGCTTGTTTGCTAACCTTCATTTGTTTTCTGTGTGTGTGTGTGTGTGTGTGTGTGTGTGTGTGTGTGTGTGTGTGAGAGAGAGAGAGAGAGAGATGTCTTCCACTGTCTGATGCCTGTGAACAATCAGGACTTAGAATTCCTTATAGGGAATTGGGAGTTATGGTTTATCAACTGGTTACTCATTGTGCTTGGGGCACGTGGCACCTGGTGTGTGAGGGCAGCGCTTTGCTGGATTGCTCGAAAGGAAGAGATCACTCACCAAACTTGAGAGGTCCAGAGTTCTGTTATAAGTGGCTCAACTAGAGTTATCAGAGAGGCTGATTTATCATTTTTCTACCACACAGGGAGTGGGCCGAGGGTCCCCACAGCTGGGGGAGACGGGGAGTGCAGTGAGGGTCCCCATGGCTGCGGGAGACCGGGAGTGTGACGAGGATCCCTGTGGCTGTAGGAGTGCAGTGAGGGTCCCTGCGGCTGCGGGAAACCAGGAGTGTGGCGAGGGTCCCTGCGGATGGGGAAGCACAGTAAGGGTCCCCGCGACTGGGGGCGACGGGGAGCGCGGCGAGGGTCCTGGAATATGGGGCTGTTTCAGGCAGTTATTGCTGATGCAGATGGTTGAGGCCCGGGAAGCTTTCCTGAGAAGTCCTTCTCGCGGGAGCGTAATCTTGTGGCAGATGCATTCTGTTAATATCACTTACCTCTTCAGACTGGAAACTGTGTGTCAATTCCAGATGCTCATATTCATTGGTCATTAAGAAGAGACCGTTCCTGCCCATTAAAGTGATTGGCTGGTGTTATCAGAGTGACAAACTGAGAAGCCCATCCCTGCTCACCAGTTACTCCCGGAAGTACAGTGTCCATTAGATGTTGCCAACATGCCACACATTTTTAAACCTTTTTTGAAACGAAGCCAAAATTGTGCCCAACACAGGACCAAACACTACATGGCAAGAGCACACCATTTCCTGTCCCCATGCTTCTCTGCTTTTTCAGTTACCCAATCACGGCCCTTCATGTATGTGCCACGTGTGGCCCTCCATATTAGTGATGTGAGTGGGTTGCGTTTATGAAGCCATTTTAGTGTAAAAGGGAAGTGGGCTCTTGTGACCTATGCTCCCTATTTCTTTGTGTGAATCGTGGGCGGTTTGGCGAAGAAGCGTCTGTCAAGCTGGCTGTACCCATGGAGACAGCAGGCTGAGCCTCCGCAGTGCCTGGGCTATTCAAAGGTCACCGGCCCAAAGAGGCGTCTGCATTCTCCCAGTTGCCATTATGCCTGATGTATTGCAGGGCTCCCCTTCCCAAATAGTGCCTGGATGCTCATCCATTTGTTCGTGCTAATCTGTAAACTGCCCACACAGACGTCCGGGACACTTTAACCCATAAGGGTTGAATTTATCAGGTCATTCCTCTGTTAGAACATGGTACCACTGCACTAGTTCAGTAAATCTTCCTTTTCATTTTTAGTTGAATTATCTTTTTGCTATTCTTGTAAGTTTAATGGTTGGGATTTTGATAATGGAATGACCATTATCTTCCCAAACACTTCCCAGTCACACCATCCGTGAAGATGCCATACTGTCTTGCACTTTAAAGTTTGATTGGGCCAATTCCACTGCAGAGGCACTTTGATTTTGGGGTTCTGTCAGTTCATGTATAGTATTCAGTTCATTTACAATAATGGCGGTAATTTCCCTTGTCTTCTGTGGAGTTTTTTTAACGGCTTTGTTCTGTGATCAGACAGTGTTTAATGTTTAGACTGAGGCACAAAAAAAAATCCAAAAGATTCAAAAGCTGAATACAATACCGCAAAAATATACAAATGAAGTATCCGGTACATTTTGAATGCTGTTATTGTGCCGGTAGCATGCTTTATCAAGCAATAACAGGAAGCGGAGACATCTGTGAGTTTCTTCACAGTGTTTGAAGAACAGCTTTTGCCTCTTGCCATCTTCTCATCCTTCTGTCGACCATCAGGCAGAGAATAATATCTGATGATATTAGAGCAACCACACAATGTGACGGAGTGATATGACACTAAGCATTTAAATCCAGTTCCACTAAAACAGGACTGGTTTATACATGTTTATATGCAGAGCTAGAAGGTTCAGGTCCAGAAGGTACAAGTCTTGACCAAGGTTTTGTTTCAACCAACCAGCTGAGTTCTCAATACTAAACTTAGATCTGAGCTTTCTGGACCTGAGCTATCCACCCCTGTCTATATACCTACCTTTAGGTACAGTTCCAGTGTGGCTCATTATTTCCTTCCTGCTCAGCACTGCTCTGCTACTCTGCTGTCATCTACTGTCTCCCTGGCAGGTTTACAGCAAGCATCCTATTATCCTACTGTCTCAGCTGAAACCCTGGACGACGTACTGCTTGCAGGTCCGTGCATTCAACGACCGCTTTGTGAAGACCAGTCCCTTAACGGCAACACAGTGCGTGCTTACTCAAGGTAGGGCTCAGGAATATGTATACTGTGAAATGCATAGCAAGGACTATACAAGCAGAACAGGGTCATGAGGTCTATTCCAGGAAACACCTGGGATGGGAAGCCAGTCCAGGAGAGGGCACAGACCACTGGAAATTTAGAGATGCTAAATCTTAATTGCAAATCTGAAATTGTGAAGTCGTAACCAAGGATTCGTAATGGTAGCATCGGAGTTGCATAAGCTGCAATTGGTTCGTAATTGTAAAATGAGGATTGTATTTGTGAAATGTAGGCACAGGCACAGACTCACAGCTGGCAATATGGTTTTGCATTTCATTAAATTACAATTATCGTCGTGACATTTAAATACGATTACTATAGACATAAATTTGTCTCCATATGAATCATCTAATTCCTAGGAAGAATGTGAATGGCATACGCCCGGTACAGCAACGTTTGAACTCCTACCGTGGAGGTGTGAGGTATTCAGGCACAGGAGTGCGGACGGCTTGAAATAAGAGCCATTGGGGAGTAATGGAGAAAAAGCTGGTTCACAGTGCTTAGCAGATAGACAAGGGTGAGGCAGGAGGAGGGTGACAGGAGGACGCCGGCTGAGGGTTGGGTCCAGCATCAGAATTTGGACACACTGGGGATGAGAGGAAAAACTCAAAAATAACTTACTTAAGAACTGGGAACAAGGAACAGGTCAATCAGTCAACTCATTACCTTAATATTATATTACTTTGATAATTATATAGATATGGTTCGCAGGCTTACAGGGCCCCTTCTCACTCTGCCCTGTCATTTCTAACAGACATTACACAAGGCTCAAGCATATTAGAGTTAAACGGTTTAGATTCTTCCTTGTTGGCTAAATGTTTTATACTAATTTGAAATAACCTCTTTAAAACATATGTGCCTGTTTATATATTAAATTTAGAATAGCTCACCTAAAATTGTGTTTTGCTACCTTAAAACTTGTATAACTACTTGTGCCCGATGTATGTAATTAGGGTTAGAATCCGGGAAGAAAACATCTGCTTATTGTCTTCATGGAGGAGCAGAATTTAAGCCACACCCCTTTCATGATGTCACAAATTGCAAATTGTCAATACTGCCCAGTATTCTCTCTCATATACCCAGTGCAACCCTGTACTGAATTAGTGGTTCTGGGAGTTTGAATGGATGGATGGGTACATATAGCAACTAACTAAATTCCAGTTATGCGACGGGCAGTTGTCGGCACAACTAAAAGCAGGAACCTTGTTTGATTTCTTTAACCAAAGAATAACCAGGCAAATGCCAAGACACTCACCACTGATTAATCTTGCAGTGCTTACCTGCTTTACACTCACTCCAGTGACATATCTGCAGTTCAGTTTCACTTGCTGCTTAAGGTCAGCGGTATAGTCGTGATCTTAACTGATGGGTGTGCTGTTTGTCCCTTCCAGGCCACAGTCGACTCTGGCTCGTCTTTCTCATCCTCATTATCTGTGTCCTGCTGCTGACGCTGCTGCTGTACTGGAATCGCAGAGATTTGAAAGAACTTTGTTCAGGCTATTATATTCCCATGAGCTTGCAGGTGAGGCTGGAAGACAGTGAAAAGAGACAGTCATCCTTTTCCTTTGCATGTCTGAAAAAATGTCCCGTGTTACAGTATTATATTAGGCCTGTTTTGGTCCAGTCAGGCAGTTTTCTAGGTTATCTGGCTATTTTTATGGCTTCCTTGGTCACTGGCCCCCGTCTGAGAGCCTTTTCACTTTGTGTGGACCTGATGCCTAGTACCCAGTGCTTTTTGAGATCTGTGTCTGTTCAAGATGGGGAAGTATGCCTTCCCGTTTCGTGTTTCATGTCTTCAATGTGCCATTTCTCACGTTTGTTCCCAGGGTCCCCATCTGCCCCCCCTACCCGTTTTACAGCTGTCCAATGAGAGCTGTGGCACCCTGGACTCGGTGGATACGGTCTGCCTGTGCCGCCCAGAAGCGGAGTCCCAGGAATCGCATTCTCTCATCTGGCAGCAGAGCGGGAGGAATGATTCGGGCGTCTCCTCAATGGCGTCCACTTGAGGGAGCAGGAGGGAGACCGGCTAGGGGCAGCCGGTTCCCCCAAGCAGACTGTCCCACGGATCTTTATAGTGAGGAGCAGCACAGTACCATCTTGACCGCACTGCCAGCTGATTGGCCGAAGCGCTCCACAGCACCGTGATGTCACTGCACTCTGCAGTCATGTCAGGCCGCTCACCCCTGCCAGATTTCTGCAGAACTGGTCTCTGACCATCGAGAAAGTTCTTCCACATTACGGCAAAGCCGTCCCAACTTGCTATGATCAGGTTCAGATGACTGCAGTAGACTTGGTGAGTCCTGAATGACAAAAAGAAAGCTGCTAGCAGGCGGCAGTGAGGTGGGGGACCTGAGGTACTTGAGTAAATGACTCCATCCATCCATCTTCCAATCATTTTTCCAGGATAGGGTTCCAGTGATTCCTGAACCTATCTTAGGTGCCATAGTGAACAAATTGGGGGACCCCAGAGGGCAGGATGCCACTCGGAACGGTGGGGCACACACATGTGCGTCAGTTACAAACTATAGACTAAGCCCCACCTGTGGTTGGAATATGAATGGAAGCTGAACTGACAATAGGTTAACATAGTTTGATTTTTTATCCTTTTTAACAAGCCATTAATATTTCGAGGAGGTAAAGTGTCCCAAGTCGTCGTCATTATACTAACCACTGTTTTCTTATTTCTGCGCTATATTTGTCTTTCCAGCATTCTCCTTTTTTGTACACTGTAACGTGACTCACAGGCCCCATCGCGACTTCAAAGATCCCGTGTGACCACAGAGATGAAAGTAGTCACAGTAATGCAGCAGCATGTGCAGAGGACATGCAGGAAGCCTAGTCTCGCAATGCCCCACGTGTTAGCTTAAAAACAGAAGGGTACCATTTTCAAAAAAAAAATAAAATCAAGCTGTGGGGCTTGATTTTCATTCTAGAAAACAGCTGTCAAAGACAGCAGAGTCACATCACTGCGGGGCCCTTAGTCAAGGCCCTTAACCCCAAAACTGCCTCTGGGAGGCCAGACAAATAGTTACAGTATACAGTCTTTCAGTTTCACCTGTGAAAACTGATCTTTTCAGTTTCTACAAATAAAGTTTCATCATACTGTGATGCATAACCGGTGTGCTATCATCTGATTGGCTGGTTGCACATCCATTATTTTACATGTGTGGCCTGCGTTGTGTTCTGTGTGTTTCACTCGGTTGCGTTTTATTTTCTTTCATAAACATGTCTAATGTGAAACTTTCCAAATGTGCTTTTATATCAATTACATTTCAACGACAGCATGTTCATAAATTAAAGCTGGTGTTTAGAACTGCATATTACATTTGCAAGATTTTATAAGCTGAAAATCGATTTTCCATGTCGGCAGATGTATGTGTAGTATACAGTTATGCACAGTGCCTATATTTCAAAATACAACAGTATTTACGAAGCATTCAGAAAATATTCAGACCTCTTTTATGTTGCAGCATTATGCTAAAATTATTTAAATGTATTTGTATTATGTCAATCTACATTCAGCAATATTGACAAGGAAAATACAATTTTAGAATTTTTTGCAAATGTATTAAAAATTAAAAAACGGATACATCACATTGACATACTGTAGGTATTTAGTCCTTTTACTCAGGACAGTTGAAGCACCTTTACAGCATTGCAGCCTTCTTGGGTATGACATGACAATTGGGCTAGACCTGAAAACAGTATTGTGATTAACTGAACCTCGATTACGTTTAATGGACAATTTTTTTGTTTGTTTTTTTGTCTTCATATTCCGTTGACAATGTTTGTACTGTAAATATGCTCATCTATTAAAGCTGCGGTATTTTTCTAATGAAAGACTGTATATGTGTATAAATTAAAAATAATTGAAGGAAACAAACACAGATGAACCATATATAGTTACTCATTGAATATTTCAAGCAACTGAAATCAAAGCACAAATGAAAACGCCTTATAAAAAGGTCACATATTAGCATTAGTTTAAAAAGCTTAAGTTCCCTTAAAAAATATATATTTTGCAAACAAATAATAAGTGCATGCTTTTTCTCAACCACTGATTTCTTTTCCCCTCCATGTCCCTCCCGGGGCTCCATACTCAAGCTGCTCAGTGGGCTCATGACTCCATGCTGCTTCCATGTTGTAAACTGGACGGGGCGGAGTCACGTGACAGCACATGCGGTAGTATATTTTTAAGGGGACAGTACATGAACACACACTGAATAAAGTATTAACAGATTATTTTTATTTGGGGAATTCCTGCTATTCTTTCAGCAGATCCTCTCAAGCTCTGTCTAGGTTGTGTGGGACCTGTCCGTGGACAGCACCTTTCAGGGCTCTCTGGAGATGTTCACTTGCGTCCAAGTCTGGGCTCTGGCTGGGCCACTCAAGGACATTCACAGAGTCGTCCTTCAGTCACTCCTGTGTTCTTTGTTTTGAACTTAGGATCATTGTCCTGTTGAAAGGTGAACCGTCTGCCCAGTCTGTGGTCCAGAGCACTCTGGAGCAGGTTTTGATGTAGGATGCCTCTCTACTTTCACCCATCCAGCTCTCTCTGGGTCCTAAATAGTCTCCCAGATCCTGCCACTGCATCCCCACAGCTGCCACCAGAGCGGCTTATCAATCAGTCTCTCAAAACCAGTACTGAAGCTTTCTAGCACCCTCTACAGTTCATCTATAGATCAAACGGATCTGTCAGGGATCCCATCAACACCATCCTGTTCCACATCCTACAAAACCTGCACTTACCTCAGACTTATACTTGGATTCTACTTATGCATTTCAGAAGCTCTGCCTGCTATCTCACTATCAACCCTGATTTACTATTTGAGAAACGTATGCCTCTCAATGTCAAGCCATCTCTCTACTTCTGGATCCATGACTTCCTGTGAAGGTGGCAGGCCAGTTTCACATCCCATCGTCCTCAGGACTGATGCCCAACAGGGATGTGTGTTCTCCCTCTCCCACATCACAACACAACTCCCTGAAACTTTTCAGGTTTGAAGATGGCCTGCCATCTTCATAATTATGATAGATACTTTTATTGATTCCCGTGAGGAAATTGTCTTTATGTGTCCTTCAACTTGTTCTTTATAAAGCAAGCTGTCTGCAATGGGCCATCTGTTGAGGTGCAGAAGGAGCTGGGGGTTAAGGGTCTTGCTCAAGGACCCACCAACATGCTGAGGTTCAGTTTGAACCAGTGACCTTCTGACTACAGGCACACAGGCCTAGAACACTGAGCCACCTGTTTGCTGATGGTACAGGAAGTCATAGACCCAGTAGCACAGAGATGGCTGGAAAAGAAGTACACATTCCTAGACCGCATTTGAATGAGCCTTCGAAATGTGGTAGCCTTGTCGCAACGTTGTGATGCATTCAACCCTTGAATTAAGTCTTCTGAGATTGCAATCCCTAAATTCAGACACATCTATTGATATTGTAAGTATTATAAATTCATAAAGTCATCATTCAGTTTTGAGTTTGATCATTTGTTCAATTTTCAGTGAAAGCTCGGTGATTTTTTAGTAGACTGCTGCAGTAGATCCGTTGTAAGATACTACTACTAGTTGCTAATTAAGCTGTGTGTTCAAAATGGTCAAATCCCTTGTGAAGGTGCCATGCTGGTATTGCAGGGAAACAGATCATGTTACAATATGTGGAACTTTACTGTGAAAAATAATTTGAATCACATTTTGTGCATTCCGTAAAATGATATTTCGTAACAGTCATACAAATCACGTTATTGCGTAATACAATTTCATACGTAAAAGAAATTAAGAATTATGTTGTTATGCAATATACATTTTATACCTTTAATTGAATTATTTTAAAAAGTAAAACATACATTCAGTTATTGAAAAAGCAAACGTATAAATACATATTCATTTACTTTATTATTTAATTAATGAGTAACTATATAGCTATATATTAACTATATAATAGAACTATATTGTATACGTTGTATTTTTTATCATCGTAAATTTGTGCGGCTGCTACCTTGGCCAGCTCTCTTCAAATTTTAATCTGGATGGGATTTCCTGGTAAAATGAAGGTAAAATAATTATATGACATAATACTTATAATAATTAAAACATGTGAACCATACCACCCATTTTCCGTAGGTGCATGTCTTATTCAGAGTCATTTTTTGGTCTTGTATTAGCATGATGAAATTTTGACGTTCTTGCGTTTGTACGCTATCTCTTCACCCGGATTAGAAAGAGATTATCTCCGTATTTAATCTCTAGATATGAATGTACCAGCTCGCTCCGACTAGGGCGCCTTCGGCTTCCGCATATCGGACCTGGACATATGAGAGGGGGTGGTGTTTTGTCTATCATACTGCTTCCTTGTTTGGTGGTGAGACCCATGGAAAGGTGACAAACGCGCAGGAAAGACACCTAAAAAAGCGAACAAGGGCTGGCGACTGCTGCTGATCCGATACTCCATGAGTAATGGTAAGAAACCACTAACGAATAGACTTTTCTTAAGTCTAATTATTTAAGTCGAGGCGGCACATGGGGCCTGCTACGCTGTATTAATGGTGTAAAGCATGCGTTTTCCAAACGGACAGTTGATTGCGGCTTCTCCGTGTACGTCAACAGGGCTTTTTGGTGTTTTCAGTGGCCGGTGAAAGGCTTTTTTCGGCTTTCAGATGTTCGGTTTTGCGAGTGAAACTTTCAGCGTGTTTGCGTGAGCGAAGGGGGCCCGGAAAGCGCCCGTCGAAAGCGCGGAGACTAGGCACGGTTTATCAGTACGGATTTAAACCGCACAGTAACTAAAAGTCAGATTTTATGTCTGTTTAATTTGGCTTCCTGTGAGCGGAACCCCCAAAAACGCAATTAAAGGATTAACTGGCATGTGTCACACGCATTATATTGTTGGATATTATGCGATCGAGTATTGATTTTTAGCTGGTCTGTTAACACCGAAGGCGAGTTGTCCAGTGCGTCCCCCATGTAAACTATAACTGGAAAAAAGAAGACAAGAGTGTATGTGTATGAAGATATTTTTCTGAACCTAAATATGTGTTAAACAGGTATTTCCATGGAGGGAAGAGTGGCGGAACCGCCACCCTGTCTGGGCGATGAAACATCAGTATGGAGCTTATTCTAGTTGAGGGGCCTTGAAAGTGCGTCTATTAATTAAAGTGGATGATTCCGCTGGATGGCGCGATGAAGGAAACACGGGGTGGCCCGCTGAAGAACGTGATTTTGGGAGCTTCTTTACATATTTTGTGCTTTATTTGCGCCATACACGGAGGTAAGAGGACGTCGTTGTGTGTGTGTTGTTGTTTTTTTTTAACTAAAAAGTTGTGAGCTGCGGGTTGCGCTGCGGCCTCACACCTCGATGGTTGCGGGATCGATCCACGCCCCCGGATTGATGCGTGTGCGCTCGCGCGTGTGACGTATCCGTGGGCTTCCCCGGGTATTCCAGGTACCTCCCACAGGTGTGTGTGCGCGAGCCCCATGCCTAACTACGGAGCGCCTTATCCTAGTGATTAGCGCTGTTAACGAAGCCTATGCCCCAGGGCATCCCAGCCAAACTTCTTGTGAAAATAGTACTAAGATTTAGGGCTGCGACGATTATTCGACATCAGTATTTAAAATTGACGCAGAAATAGCACCTGAAGAGAAAATAAACATGCGGTATTCTAGATCGCGAAACAGACGACAGTGTTGTCTGTTCATGTTTAATTGTCAATAATACGGAACGCTTTTTAATATCTTTCCTTGTAGCTGCTAAATACACTTATTAGGCTATTAAATGCATAAATTTGTCTGCCTGCTACCTTAGAATCTCCATTGAATTAGGCCTACTTTTTGAGAAAATGTTTAGGCTAAAATCTCGGCGTATTCTACGTTGATCGATCATTAAATAAAAAAGGTTCGTGAACTCAGAAATGAAAACTATATTTACAAAAAAATAAAAAATCATGTCGGACTTTAAACTGCAAAATGTATCGCCACACCGCCAACGTCTTTTTAATCTTGTTTAACCACAATGTCTCATATTTTAAAAGATGTCATTACTGCTGAACTGTACATTTCTTCACCGCTACTTAAGTGCTTATAGCTTCAGTGGTATAACAAAACAGTCCCAAGTTGTCCTCCATTAAAGTATAAATAGGTACAGTGGTAACTCGGTTCTCGAACTCTGGATCGAATCCTAAAAAGTTTTAGTTTTGATCGAATCTTTCCCATAAGAAATAATAGAAAACTATAAAGATATTATCCCAAAATTACCTCTATCCTGCCTCTCCTCTGCTCCTTCCGTGTGCCACGCCCCCTCGTTAACCTCGTGTGGTATCCCCATGTGATCAGCTGTTTCTGGGTGTTGTCATTAGTCCTCAGTATAAAGTCCGCGTTTCAGTTTGTTTACCCACTCTGGTCATTGGGTGCCTTGGATTTGCTTACAGCGCTGGCTTAAAGCAACGCATTTTGATCCTGGCGCAATGCATTACGGTTAGATGCATTGCGACCTCTCACCTGGCTGCACAAACTGGAACTGCCTCCGTGACAATACACCTTTGCACTTATTGGCTATAGAGTTTAGTTACACGCATGACGTTTGTATCCCAGGCAGTTTCAATGCGTAATCTGCTATTTCTCCCGAATATCACGTAAAGCAGTGTGAACTGGTTTTCAGTTAATTTACCTAGTAAAATAAAGTTTAAATAAATGACATAAATGCTCTAAATGTACACGTAAGTTAGTGGTTTATTTATTGTTAGTTACTATAATGTTGCGCTGCTTTATTTGGTTAATTGCCCAGTCTGTGAAGAAGGCATTCAAGTAAGAATTACATTGTAGTATGACTCATTTTCTGGCGCATACAATTTAAATTAGGTCAGCGTTCACGGTTCCACTTCTGATATTCAGATCGAGTTCTAGATCAAACTGGTTTGTTAGTCTTTCAAGAAATTTGAGTTCTAGTGAATTCGAGAACCAAGGTACCACTGTATTTGTGTATGTATATATGTATGTATATATGTGGGTCATTCTAGAATTGCGGGTACATTTCAAATAGAAAAAGAAGACAAAAATAGTATTTTCTTTTTATGTTAAACTTTTTTATTTTCATAGTGCACACTTCAAATTTAGTATTTTCAATATTTGCTAATTTTTTAGAAATTATTCTGAAAATCAAAGTACGAACAAAAAAATCTGTCAACTGTTATAGACAAACTGGGTCAAATATAGAGTTAACAAATGTGACAAAATTTAAAACACTGTCCAGAGGAAGTGACATCACTTGAAGCAAGTCACATGCTTTTTCTATCAGTGCTTTAAAGATTGTTATGCCTTTTTATAACAGAGTTAACAGAGTTGACCAGAAAGTAGGGACTGACACAAAATGTATACAAATAATACAGAAAATAGATGTTTTATGCAACTTTACATAAATTCCTAGAGTAAACACACAAAAAAGATTAAAACTAGACGTAATTATTTCATGATAATTGAAGCTGAATGTATGATTCAGGAGGCATAGACAGTCAAAAATAGGTATAGAGGGAGTCTTTAATTTAATATTATTAAGACAAAATGTTCCTAAATACACATAAACATTATTTTTAGTGATAGCTTGATATAATTTGTGTAATTATTCAAAACTCTTTCAATAAATTTTTTGTTTTTGAAAAATAATAAAAGGTTTATCTCGGAGATGCAAAAATGTACCGCAATTCTAGAATGACCCATGTCTTAAAGGGTGTTTAAAACAATTTCAATGAATTTTATTTGATACAATGTATTTTTAATTTGCACAACAACTTCCTCTGGTTATTGGGTTAATACTGAAGAGCTCTGTATCACTGAAATACGCCGGTTTGGTGTTTCATTGAAATGTCTGTTTAACTGTTAACAGGCAAACAAATACAAGGCGCTTATACAGGGAAGAAAGAAGAAGCCCATCTTCCTGCCCACTTAGATCCAACTACCATCAAGCGCCCTCTCATTTCGGTGGTTTCCCAGCCTCACACGCTTATAGTTGACGTGGTGCCTGACAAAAATCTTGGGAAGGAGCTAGCTGACCATTTACAGTACAGAGTCATTTATAAGAAGGAAGAAGAGGAGAGATTTGAGGTAGGTCTCCGTCTCCAGTGTTTGTGAAGAAATAGACCCTTTGCTACTTTGCAGGGTAGGTATCGACCTGTTACCCTGTTAGTGTGTAAGCTGCTGTTTTGAATTCATTGCTCACATTTATTGTGAAATTGTTTATATAAATATATATAATATGCTTGTAAACACTGCAGCTATTTGCTCATATTGATTCACAGATATATAAAGACTTCAATTACCGTTCCACCCATCTGACTATTAAAGGCCTGGATGCAGGGGTGAAATATTGCGTGAAGGTGATCTATATAGCTTACCAAAAAACGCTCAACGAACCGAGCAACCTTGAGTGTGCCATTGTCACGGAGCCGGGTAAGAGTCCCACCCACATATTGAATTGGTACATTGGTATGGATACTCTACCTCAGTGTTTCTCGATCCTATTCCTGGTGCCCCCCCCCCTGCCAGAATGTTTTTGTTCCAACCCTACCTTAACGGGGTTACAGACCGAACACGTCACGCGCTGTGCGCACCCCATTAAAAAAAGACAGCGGTGTCCGCTCAACGTGCCCTGCTCGTGTGGGGCTTCTGTGCAAACGGTAGGCGTGGTTTTCAAAACTCCTGTAATTTCAGCTCGCAGTCAGCAGTGACGATGTGTATTTCGCATTCGAAAAGATTCTACGCTTATGTGATGTGCAGTATTGTCCGTGTCTGATTTCCCAAAGCTATGTTTTCCCTCTATTTCCCTCTAGCGCTCTGCGGTCAAAGTTCAACAAAGTTCGTCTTTGACCACAGAGCTCGCACAAGCTCCGCGAGCGGCACGCGGCACAGAGCGCAACGTAGTGCTCTCTGCGTTCAGTCTAAAACCGGCTTTAGTCTATTAAGGACCATCTGAGCATCATTAAGGTAGCGTTGGAAAGAACACATTCTGGCAGGTTTGGCGCCAGGAACAGGATCGAGAACCACGGTTCTACCTTAAACATGTCTTGTATATTTAGAAATAATTTATAATGTTCAACTGCACTCAGCCTCTTGAGTTAGGGATTATAAGTACGGGTCATTTGTCCGACTGTGCCGTTACGGAAATCAGCATTGCTTTGTTGAAGCTGTTCATCTGTGTTTGTTTGTTCTACTTTTGTAGAACATGCCCAGCGCACGCGAAGAGCGGTGGCCATTGCAGTCACCGTGATCCTGCTGTGCATCCTGGTTCCAAGTTGCTTGTGGATGATCGCCAAAAACCAGAAGAGACTGAAGCAGGCTTTGAAACCCCCACTCAGTGTGCCCCAGCACTTCCAAGAGGTATGCAGCAGTCCTGTCCCCTCCCCACCCCGTCCTCATCTAAAATAGGTACATAGTTAATTGGCATGTGGGACATGTTCTCTCTGTGGCATGTTAGATGTTTTTAATTTTGGTTATAATGGAAACTACAGTCAAGTCATAAAAGGTTGAGGGAAGTCTCATGGAGGCAAGATACAAAGGGGTCTAGACACGCGTTTAGTCATTCTGGTAAAATGTCTTCTAAAATGTCAGTAAAAGTATGAAGGGGGGGAAAAAAAACCCACCTTCAATTAAGACAATCAAAGTACTCCTGAAAGTATGTTGTCAAATAGAAAGAGAAAGAGTGATGACTGTATTTCCTGGCGTTGTTGAAGCTCTTGGAAATCCCCAGGCTCCTCCCATTCCCTGTTGACCCCCCCCCCAAAACACTTCTGCAAAGTGAGAACACAAGTGTTTGTGTTCTGTCTTCCTGGTTTTGTGTTTGGGGAAGCATGTAGAATCCTTTCATACCCAGCTTCACTCTTGAGTAGAATAACACCCCCCCCCCCTTGCTGCATACCTCATAAAAAGCAAACCACAGCTGCCGTTCTGCCCCAGATGCATCTGCGATGTAACACGATTCTGCCCTTTGGCTTCCTGAGAGCTGCTGTGACCTTCAGCGGCTGTGTGTTTGCGACCAGCAGTCTGTCTGCACCACGGTCATCCTGTTAGCGCCACACGGTTCTGTGTTTTCTGGAGTCCTCTGACTCGCTTCTCCTCTTTGTGCCCCAGTTCCTCATGGAGGACTTTGACCCGTCCCAGCCGTCGGTTGACACCAGGCACCGTGGCTCCGGTGCTGAGGATGTCTGGGACACTATCTCGGTGGTCTGTCTTCAGGCGACTGATGAGATTCAGGACTCTGGTCCTCCTAAGATCCACTTTGTTGTGGGTGGTGCGTTGTGGCCAGAAGGTCCGGAGGACCAGCAGCAGCCCAAGCCCCTCGGAGTGCCAGGCCAGGCCGGAGAACAAGAGAGCAATATGAACAATGGCTCCTCATGACCAGGAGCCGCCTATGCAATGTGCCATTTGTCACTGTGTTGAGTCGGAAGCATGCAACCTGCTGGTCTCTCCACTGAGTTGTCCAGAACTCAAGAACACGACTGCCGTCCCAAGAGCCGTGATGGAGACTCCTCTCTCCTGTGCATTTCTAGAACGTGGTGCCAGCCTTGGTCTCACATGCCTCTCCGGGCGTCTGTTAATCGCGGCCATCCAGCAAGCGTGGCATCCAGCGGCAGGCCCCGTCTTGCGGTCAGCGCGCCCGTGTCCCCGCTCCCGACGACTCCATCTTGACGTCATGTCCGCAGATAGATATCGCATCTGTGGCAGGAAGCCTCTTGGTGACGGAACACTTTGTTGAAGATATCGGTTTCCAAGAAGTATTATATCTGGTGCTCTCGCCGAATCCATGTTACTACTGAGCAGAACTGTTTTGTATGCATTTTCCCTCACTGGAGCTATCGGGATGCTTGTGTATTGAGGTTTTTTTTTTTTTAAAGCTCAGGGTATAGAAACTTTTGGGCGGGCGGATGTTGTCCATCTTCTCTGCTCACATCCTTTTGCACAGAGAGCAGATGGAGGGCACGCTGCCCAAACCAGTACTAGTAACCAAGTGGGATGCAACTCTTCCAGGAACTATGCAGGAAATAAAAGCCATCACTAATTTAGTTTTATTGACCTGATGTAATTTTCTAAAGCATTACACTGAGAGCGAGCTCATGCTGGCCTTTTCGTTGGGGGTTATGCCATCCACTTGTCATCTGTAATGCTATCAGGCTAAAGAGCCACAGAATGTTGCGTCCCCCATTCAGGTCAATAATAGGAAAGCCCCACGCTGAAGTGCAATACAATACACTGAAACTTTAATTCGTAATCAAATCAGCAGAGCTGCTAAACTAACGTGGGTTTAATAGTTGAAGACTGAACTACTGGTGTCCCACATTAAGTGAGGGCCGTGGACGATAAGCAGCAGCTTATCGTGATTTTGCTACTGTGCAGAACTCTGCCCCCACCCACGCAGAAGCTGTGCCCCATCATGGTCAGTATCAGTGATAATTCATGTGACTATTTGTCTCACCCAGGGGGAACTACTGCTAGGAGTTATTGTGAATAATCGAATAAAAATGTGTGTGTGTGCCTGAGAAAGACAAAGAACTTACAGGAAGTTTGTTGTTTTTTTTTTGTTTTTTTTTTTTTAATGGAGTGCAAAGCGATTGGCGGTTTCTGCCAGCTGTGCAGTGGCAGGCTTAACACAGAGCCGTTTGTCCAATCTGGACTTTGTTCTCACCATACAGATTAGGGGCCGGATGCACGTGGCAGGATTTCTTTCTTGTTGGATTTAAGGCAAATGTACGTTTAGCCCCGACTACCTTAATTAAATCCAACAACTTATCTGGCTAAGCTGGAAATCCTGCTTCGTGATACAAGCCACAGGCTACATATCAACATGGGAAGCAGTTTTAACTTTACAAAATTCTTATAACTTAACATTTTAAACACTATGAGAGCACTGACTTTTTCCCAGTGTATATTTGTGTTGAAGCACACAGACTAAGAATATAACCTGGTAAACCTTTCCAGCCAGGAAACATTGTTTTCCCTAAAAACAATAATGTTTATGGTCTGAACAGCATGATACACACATTTAACCTAAAAAAAACAATTACAGCCAATACAAGGTCACTGTGGTTCACTGGCAGCCATGACACTGTATAAAGAAGGGGTTGTGGTGCTCAACGTACAGCAGCCACGACCCGTCAGGCTCAACTTAAAAGGTCAGGTGTCCCTTGCAACAGATTTCATCAACACAAGACGACAAGAAGAACAGCTAACTGCACACAGCCAATAATATAAATCCCCCGGGACAATCCGTGTCCCAGTCAGACCAGCAAATGGCTGACAAAGTCCTCCTTGAGAAGCAGGGGTGGCTACGGGGGTGTCCTGCACGTCACTGATCCGAGGCCGGTGCCCAGACCCGCCCCGCTGCTGCTTCTGCTTAAGGAAACGACGACCGGAGGGGGGGTTGGCATGGCGGACCGTCAGCTGACAGAGCACCAAGCCGGGATGAGGTACCGGGGTGAGGGGAATGTCAGTGTTTGGGGGGGGGGGGGGCAGTCCATGTTCATAGGG
>JAABNY020000034.1:22551238-22561350 GCA_015164015.2 Brevimyrus niger
CTCCGTGCCTCAAGCAGGAGGGAGCGCATGCGGGGGGGGGGTGTGCCGGAGGGGGCGCGCGGCGGCCGCGCGAACAACCTGGGATGGGGCAGATGGGGGAAGGAATCGGCGTGGTTGGGGGGGGGGGGGGGCAGTCCATGTTCATAGGGCCCCCCAGCTGTGTCTACCTGGGCTTGGATGCAGAGAGAAGCTGGGGATAGGTGGGGAGCTGAGGTGGGGGATGGGGAGGGCGAGGAGGTTGACCTACGTGGGCAAAAAGCCACCTAAGCCCACAGATCTTCCGTTCTGCCGAACTTGTAGATAAGAGTGCTGAAAAACACCAGGAGACGACAGAAGTCACCGGCCTGCATCAAACCCGACAAGGTTTTTTTGTTACAAGACTTGTTCAATAATTTGGTTGTTGGGTTCTTTCAGATTAAAGATAACCAGAACAGCATTGGGGACAAATACTCAGCAAACGCACATAACTAGAGTCATTTGCGGGAACGAAAAGAGTAGTCATTCAGTACATAATTAACAGCAGCAGCTTAACTGGATTTGGGTAAAACTTCTCATTTTCCCCCCATTGCCTAATCCATGCCTCAGCCGTTTCCACATAGTTAACACGGTCAGGCTCACCTGAAAAATATCAGCGTATTCTGAAAGAACACAGCCAGTCCAGGGTACACTTCTTTCTCTGGAAGACGGAAAAGTGTCCGCTTACAGCACGCATAGTACATAGTGCAGATTCCTTTATTTAGACCCAGCCACCTCACCCTTTTCAGAATAACGAGATTATCAGCTGCTACTGACAAGAGACTAGAAATATCATTTATAGCTAAATGATAATTATACTTAGCTAGAAAATACTTTTGTTTGGAGTAATATATCAGTGAGGGTTAGCGATTAGGGTCAGTCAATCTCAGTAGCAGTTGGAGTTAAGGGCCCAATGGTCACATCACTATGGGATTTGAACCAGCAACCTTAGAAGCATCCTTACTTTTAGAAACATAAACTACCCCTAACGTAGGATATGCCTGTAGAGTTGGGTAATGAAGTGACAGACAAGTCATCCTGTGCTTAAAACCCGGGTTCATGGTCTTCAGGACAGCGGTACCTTATTGCCCATCATGCCCTTCTCTTGTGTTCTCGATCGATCTCTCACCCCCTACAGTGACATTTCAGGCCTGCGGGTATCTTATCATAACATAGTGACTGTGCCACAATCGCCAGTGTTTCCTACGATGGGCGTAAATACTGCAAATAGCACGGACTCCAGCATTTGTCTGGATGCTGGCGTTTTGGTACTACAGACATTTATTTACACCCACAATTTGGTAAGCAGATTAGCAGAACCCCTGAAATAATAATGAGAGGCTATTGTGACACCCTAACGTTTCAACATATCCTTTTGGCGTCGGTGAAATTCGGTGAATAGCGGGTGGAGTGGTGGCTCTGAGGCTAGGGATGTGGTTCGGCAATTGGAAGGTTGCCGGTTTGAATCCCAAGAGAGATCCTACTCCGTTGGGCCCTTGAGCAATTAGTGTTTTATATTTTTTTTATATAATAATAATAATAATAATAATAAATACAGCTAGGGGTGACGAGTGGCCATTACCGAATGTTAGCAACCCAGAGCTCGAATCGGGGGCAGAAACGTGTCAGAATGGCCGAACCCCGGCAGGGCCGGTGTGAGAGCTGGAGACTCACTGGGGACGACGTAGGCGCCGAAGAGGATCCACATGGAGGCGATGAGGGAGCCAAACATCATCATGAAGCCCACGAAGAGCCAGAGCCGAGCCCCTGCGAGGACGCACGCGCCCAACAGTGAGACCGACGGTAACCACACTGACCCCCAAACAGGCCACGTTTCTGCCGGCCCTGCCCCACCTCACCTGTGCGGCCTAAGCAGCCCTCCCCGTAGGTGTCGCCCCTCACCTGGCCATTGGAGACGGCGTTGATCCTGAAACCACAGAGAGAGAGGGGAAAAAAAAAAAAACAAAAACGAAAGGGTCAACCACCTGCAACAGGACCTCGCGGTTACGGACAGACGTCCCACCCATGTGCCAGGGGCGTATCGGGGGCTGAACTCACATGAAGAAAGCCAGAGTGGAGAACACGCCGCATGTGTGGAAGGCGTGATTCAGCTTATCCTGGGTGGGGTACATCACCGCCGCGTCGATCATGATCCACCAGCCAGTGAAGAACTGATGGGTGCCACAGCGGGGGAAGGAATGGATTGTGGAAAGAACAAGTGTTGGAATATAGAGTTTACATGGTGGTTCACAACTGACTGAAGGCACAACATAGAAATATGATCTAGATCAACTGGCCAGAGACTGAGAGTCCACATTAGTCACACAGCCTCAGCCGGTTCATTATGACAGCTAGTCTGACCTGGCATTTCCCCAGGGGACCTCCACCCCTCGCTATGGAACACAGGGTGTTAGTCACCGCTGGAAGGAGGGTGAGAAGCGAAACCTCAATTCAAGAACAAGGGTGGCATTGTTGAAATAGGAAGGAATGAGGTTCAAATCCAAGCCCAAAGACTCATCAGCTGCAGCCTCGGAGTGGCGCACGTAGGGAATTTACGGCGATTGGCGCGTCACAGCCCTGAGACAGACACACAAAGGAGGACATACTGCCACAACAGGAAGTGGGTGAAATGTGAACTTCATGAGTATGTTGGCTGGGAAACGAGGAATTTTAGTAATACAGCAAGAGGCACAGGGCACGAGGCCAAGAGAGGGTCCGCCACACGCGTCACTATGGGCAGTTTGGAATCGTCGATTTGCCTGACCTTCTTTTGGACTGGGCAAGGGAACTTGGAGGAAGCCGGAACTGTATGCAGACAGTACATGCAAAGTCAAGGCAGTCAACCAAAGCTGCTGACAAGCAAGGCAGAATGCCACCCCTGAATAAGTCTGGCCAGGGATTAATGATGCAAAGCTTAATCAAAATTAGTGAAGCACCGATAAAGGAAATTATACCATACCGATAGCTGATTATTTCAAAAACTGACATTGAGGATCTGTTGGGGAGGTTCTGCTTAAATAAGTTTAAAGAGAGACTGCGCCCAAATAAATGTTTAAATAAATTGTTTCCCAAAAATATGAAAAGTATTTATTTTTGATAAGAAAGCACCAACTGCGGCATACAACAGTCCCAGAGCACAATATTTTATAGCTGTATTACACATTTAGAACATGTATAGCAGAGGACTGATCATCAAGTGTGATAAACTGTTTAATTTTCAGAGCAATATCCTTTGATTTTGCATAGTCTGCACTGAATTTTCTTTCGCTATCAAACGCCCGCGATACTGCGCCAGCATTGCCGCCTTCTTCATTGTAACGTTTTTGTTTTTCAGAGGCAAATTATATATCAATAGTGTGTCAAATAAGTGATGATGCAGCAAGTCGTCAAGAGACACTTGGCGGTGCTGACAGATGTGATGTGGCTACTGTTCATATGCACATAGCAGTTACCGCGCTGGAACAAAACGTCATGGAGCTTTACCCGTAACGATATCAGAGCATCTACCCCGCCTATGCGGCGTGACAAAGCACAACATACCTCACATGCTTTTTCATAGGAGTGTGGATCAGTAATGTTTTCCTAGAGCACCTGTAGTACAAGTCCACTATAAGCTACAGTTAAATGCCAGGCAGCCATGAGTCAGAGTTTACAAACAGCAAGGGATGCCAAAGGACTCAAGTGTAATGTGGAAGGACCTGCTTAGAAATAAAAGGTGGGAATTTTGAGTCACACTATAACAAGAGCTATACCATAAATATAATTTGTTACCTTGGTAAGTGTAATCGCTCCCACCCCTTCCAACAACAAAAAAAAGGTATTCCCCAATGGTTTAATTAGCATTCTGGACAAAAGTCCCACACACCTAACATTAAGTAAATGTTTTCCTTTTTGTGTGGAAATTTTCAACTTCTTTTATCGGATGCTAAGCGAAAAGGCTACAAAAGTCCTCGGCAGAGTCGCACTTCCTCTTACAGGTGAATGCTGCCGTCACTCGAGATAACCAGCCGGGGCTCTGCTGTGTATACAACTACATGTAAGAAATACCAAGGTTCCCACTTCTATGTTACGTTTTAACCAGAATCACCAGCACCTAACCAAACCTCGTTAATACGCCAAACAAGTTTTTTCACACGGTAATATTCATTAAAAAAAAAAAAAAACGTAAAAAAAAAAAAAAAAAAAAACTTTATGCCCCGTTACAACCCAGTACAAGCTTTATGACTATGTAGGATGCTATCACTGGAGGACCATCTCCAGTATGAGCAGACGCAATGGCTACTGCCAAACTATTAGTCTCCACTCATATTTTTGTCCACTTTGGGGTATTGTATGGCTCAGCTCGGTTTGTTATCCCATGGAAGGCAGAAAAACTGTTCGCCCTTAAACCTTTCTGCTCCAGGGGGCACCATGGCTAAACTCCCGTCTCCAGGCTTTTCTTGTACGTCACTTTGGATAAATAAATATACAAGCAAAATCAACAGCACTATAAACTGGTTTTTAAAACCGCTCTGGTTAGGTTATCGCATATCTCTCCTGCACTTTATCTTGCTGTTCATCAACCCAGTCTTTTGAGGTTAGCAGTTAGTTACAGGAGAGCAACAACGCAGCTGGTTTAACCCAGCTACTCTGGCAGCCCTCGGCCACTCACCAGCACTCCAGCGACGATCGAGGCCACGGTGTTGCGTCTCTCCCCCCAGTCGATGCACTCACATTCGGGCCAGCGGAAGTTATCCAGGAACCCAGCCATCTTTCCTCCTTTGACTGGTGCTCGCTGGTCGCCCTCGCCACGCTTAAGCTGCTCACCGGGTTGTGCTCAACGCTTGCTGGCTCAGTGTCTTTACTGTAGTATAAAAGAAAAGGCATTAAGCTATTAAGCACCATTGATAGGCAGGTAGTGCGGTGTCTGCGATGACATCTTAACTGCTTTAATAAAGGCGGTTATTATATGTGGCAAAGGACATTCTGATTTTGTAAATATATGAAAGGCACTTACAATTCATATCAGTCAAACAAGTTTTATAAGAACTGTACTGATCCCCAAGGGGAAAGTACTGATAAGAAAGTAAAAGCAAATATACTGCGTGGATGTAATGAGAGCTCTCCACCCTGAAGATGTAGATCGACAATTCATTCATTGATTTTACTTAACATTTTTTCCCCAAGGAATGATTTACTATCATATCTTACCATGTAAATGGTTAATAAGGAGCGATCTGACAATGACCTTGTCATTACCAAGTAAGGGACTGCAGTGACGTGCTCATGTGTCACTGGGAAATAACTATAAATAACGCAATTCCCAGTTTAGAGTCGTCAGACTCGAAATATCGATTATTAAAAATGGCGTAGATAATGTGAAATGCGCAGATACTTTTATTAAATACCCCAGGATTTTAGCCTAACGTGAATCATTAATATTCCTCACTGATAAAATACCCATGTTCATACTTATCGTGTAAATAATCGGAGGTTTATAAATAAATAAACTAGAGTGACATTCGGGCAGCACTGCTCCCCCACAGAGGGGCCTCGAGCAGCTCCGCCACGGCACTGCGACGAGCGGCCGCGTCAGAATGAGAAGCAGGAGAACGGCAGTCTCTGAAACATATCAAGCTACAGCTCCTTTTGTTTTTCCTGAGGATTTTTAGAAAACAGGAATATGCATATTTTCTTGCATTCATTTTAATCAGCCATTAGAACGCACACAAGCGGAGAGGGAAGTCTCATTACGGAAGCGTTTCCTCAAGTCCCGTTTATTCATAACGTAACGACGTTAACAGCGGCACAGGCGATGTTCGGCGCACGCGGTAATCACGGCCAGAAGGCTCCCGAAATACCCGTAGCATATAAACAGGCTCACCTCCGAAAGCATCCGTTTTAGCCAATTTCCGATTTGCGCCACCGCTTGCGAGGGAGGGAGGAAGGGCGCTCCGGCAGCTGCCGGCATCCATTCAATCACAGAGGCCAGCTCCGGAAAGTGGCCAATAGCAGAGGCCGCCTGCGGCAGCCAATCACAGAGGCTGGCTCCGGCCTGCGGCCAATCATAAAGGCCAGATTCTTGCAAGCGGCTAGTGAAACGCTGAGGCGGTAATAGAGAGTACTCGCTGAAAATGCCACACTGACGCGTAGCGCATGGGAGGCCTAGGGAAGTCAATGCTGCATTTAATGAAAAGCAATGTTGCCAACTTAGCGACTTTTCAGACCCCCTTTACGATTTTTTTTTTTTTTTTCAAAAAAGCGCCTAGCGACAAATCTAGCGACTTTTACACAAACTTTAGAAACTTTCCAAACGTCGCCAGTACTGTCCTGTAAGCGCGAGGTCTTGCTTTCCTGGTACAGTTACTCATCTCCCTGTGTCAGCTCTGATCAGTGACCGCTAGCTCCGGCTGAAAGGAGCAGCATATTCCCGTGATTGCACAGCAGCTGACATAGATGTGAATGAGCTGCGCATGTGCAAACGGTGTTGCCACGGACTAATCACTTACTTGCTTCTCCTTATATCTATTTTCATTTTACTTGTAAATATAACTGATAATATCACAACACATATGCTGTCTTTAATTTACCTACAGTAGTGATTTTGTCCAACGCAGTTATAAATCCGGATTCCGGAAATATTTAATTCCAGAGGATGTAACTGCTGGTTAATAACAGTTTTATATTGGACACGTGAGGAAGGATTAGGGAAAACACGCAGAATGCAAATACGACATAATTACTTCATCAATATGCAAATATACACATGACGTCATCTAGCGACTTTTCGAGCAGACTTCAGCTACTTTCCATTGAAAATAGTATGGCAACACTGATGAAAAGATCCGTTTATTTTGCAGCATGCTACCATTAGTAAAAACGCGAACCGGCGAGGCAACAAATAACATCAAAATGCCCACTTGTTTCTTATGTAATGCCAATTTTCCCTTCTCCGTAATACACACTGAAAAAATACTGCTTTTTAAAAAACGGTTCAATCATACTTTTCTTTGTAAAAAACAACAAACCAACAGATCGTCTTCATTTTAATAATTGTGTGTATTTATTGATGAAGTTTCAGACGGATGATACGTTCAAGCTGATTTTGCAAAGCAGGGGATTTCAACATTTCATTATTTCATGAACCAGGAATCCCCCATCACAAACGTGGCCGCGTAACTAAGGAACGCCGGTTCTAAGGAATGTCGGTTGTTAATGCCCATATTCTGTAAATTTACGGAAAATCTTAGAACAGCGGGTTGTTGTAGAGAAATTTCATATTTCGGTGGCCATGGGTCAAGTTGTCATTTTCTGTACATTCCTCCAGACAGCAATTACAAACTATTCCCTTTACCAAATTTAGACTTTAGCGCAGTAGATAGGGTAAACGTGCATTATATGACTCGTGGCACTGCAAAACAACATATTCAATAACTACACTAAGTTTATTAAACTTATTTTTCTTCCAGAAGCACTCTCCAGAAACAAGGCGGAGGAGAGTCTCAATGAGATGACAGTACTGTAAACGTACGTGTGTGTCATATATAACAAAATGGCCTAGAAAAGTGGGACATCTAGTGGCAAAAGCAATTTTCAAATTACAGTACATTTTACTGGGCATTGAAGATGCCAAAGCCTTGGGCAACTGCGCCACCTACTGAACTGCCTAAAATACCATTCGGGGTACAGTTGACTTAGGAACTCGATTCGTTCGCAAAGGCTGGTCGTAACTCAAGTTGGTCGTAAGTCAAAACTATTTTTCCCATAAGAAATAATGGAAATATCCATAATGCGTTCTGAACCTCCCAAATCACTCCTTTCCTAACCTTTTCATAATAAAACAATGGTTGTATAATGTGCATAATTTACATATATTATGTATATGTAATTTTCAGCAGCTCCTGTATCAGCACTGGCTACTTCACCATGCCTAGCTATGCTATGAGACCTAGTTTTTGCTTCAAAATTATCAAAGAACCCCTTAAAATGTTTCACCAGTATCACTCGTTCATGGCTTATCCTTTACGAGATTTGCATTTTATAGCCCTAGCTTTATCACAAATTATAGACTCAGATAGGAGCAGCAGCTGCTGTACAGAGCCACCCGACCCTGCCTGCCCCACAACACCAGGGTCCTCCTAAGTGGGGTAGGAAGAAGGGTCGGGGCCAGGAGGGGGTCTCCAGCAGCGCCTTGCGCTGGCTGTCCCTGGAGAAGGGAGCCTGGCTGTGGGAGTTGCTGGGTGTGGACCCCCTGGAAGCTGGGCTAGGTCATCTTAAAGTGCGGAAGAAGAAGGGTTGGTGCCCGGGGGGGGGATCTGATACGGCAGCCCTCGGGGAGCAACCTGCACCAGCATTGGAGGCGACACACCGTTGGTTGCCAGCAGACCCCCGGGACTCGTGTCAGAACTAGGGGTGGTGGTCGCCGGGACGGTCGAACTCTGAGGAGGGGGCAGTGTAGCACCAGCGGGCAATTGTGCAATTGTAAACAGCCGTTGTATTGTTCTTGTTGTTAATATCAATAGTTGCATTTCCCTATTGTCACACGTTTGCCCATGTCTTGTGTGTACCCGCTCCGATTCTCACATGTATTTAGCGTGTGCAGATCTCCCACCGTGTGCATCTTGTAGTTCGGCTCTGACAACCTTGCGTTTCCCATCTGTGTATTTGATTCAGTGCTAGTTGGGTCCCTTTTGTAGTCCAGCAAGGAAGTCTCCATGTCTGTCTCTGCTTCCACGATGCGTCGGTCTGTCCAGTGCCAAAATATGTAACCTTGTTCAACTACAGTACACTTACCGGTTGTTTGTTTCATGGACACAATAATTTAACGCTTATGACTAATCCTAATCTCACACCTGATTATAACGTCCCAGTGCTCCAGAAGCAAAATCACAGGTTCATAATCCTTGTCCCCGTGACCCCCTGTTCTGCACAGGTATTTCTAGACCCAGGGAGGAATTGCATGTGTAGGGAAGGAGGGTTCACGAGGACCGGGAACGAGTACTGCTGGTCTAGATGTACCATAACCGATGTGAAAAACATATGACAGACAAGTTAAATAACAGTAGTGGCCTCATGATGTGAGCAGTATTCAACCATAGTTTAGCAGTGGCACCGTAAGCAAATGAAAACTTATTTATATTCATTGTCTCTCACCAGAAAAAAAGGTTTTAATACATAGAAACAAAGTACTAAGCCTCCAGCAACATTTGGCTCCAGGTGGGGGCTTTTGTGTTAAAACGGCATAAGAATCAAAGAAAAGGATGGGGGGGTGTTCCCGTTTTTATACGAATGGCCCTCATAGGGATTCGCCCCTTCTAACTATTGCTAGCAACTTTTTTTCCCCCGGAAGCGACCGGAGCACACAGAGCGTCAAATGTAGAGCAGCAGCGGTCAGGTTACCACACGGGTTTTAGTCTATCCAGGAGAATGTGGCGGGTAAGCTAAGGGGGGGCTTTGCTTGTAGGACAATAATCACCAGGCATCCCTATTCAACCTCAGCCCATGGCCTCAGTCTGGACAACGAGCAAATACCATTACTGCGTTGGAAATATCAATCGCTGCATAATCACTTTAATATGCTAGTTGAGGTATAATGGCAACACACAAGAACCCAGGTAACCCGTCCAAAATTTCAATCATTGCTGCAAAACCTGCACTTTTGTGAGAGCTGAGAGGAAGCTGCTCTTTATGTTGCATTTACAGATAAGTTCAGCTTTTCTGAAAATTAGAGTCTGTGTTGACATTAGCCAATTAGCCATAAAACTACATGTAAAGTCAACTCGTACAGCCAAAAGCAGCTGCCCCCCCCACCAAAAAATTTTTATAATGTTTTAGTTCAAGATCAAATCTCCAAACCAGCCAGCTGTTTTCCCATCACTGTTTATTTCAAGGAGGACTGAATGAGCTACTGTCACATGCCATTACATTTTACAATGCGTTAGAGGGCCAGCCACACAGCCTCTGCTGTTAGCAGCTGTTCACGAGGCATTTGCACTGGTCTTAAGAAAAAAGAAAAAAAATGGGGGGGGGGGGGGAGCCAATGTGACATAGGTTGTGGCTGTCCCCCAAACCACACGCGCGCGCCCTTCTAGAAGGTCCTCAATCCAGTCCTGTGAAAC
>JAABNY020000034.1:22656978-22682510 GCA_015164015.2 Brevimyrus niger
CAGCTAATATAAGCTAATACATGCTCAATATGTCAGCAGGCTAGTGCACGTTAATCATCGTCTTTAAAATAAAACAAAATAACATTTTCACCAAGGACTTGCTCTGAGGCAGAGGATGTGGCTGTTATAGGAAGACACCCGAGAATAATGTGGAACCGGCTTTATTTCTGTATTTCAAGGAGTTTCTGGTGATGGTGTATGGGTGGGGAGCAACATCCCAGCTCTGACCCCATCGTGTTGCTGTCCACACACGGCGGGGAGCAGAGGACCATGCGTTTACACGGCCTTTCAGACGATAGGCCTGAAATACTGCACTATCAGTCGCCAGCTTAACAGCTTACTGACGGTTACCAGTCTTGTGTTTCACTGCAGTCTGCTTGGCTCACTTCTGGTAAGAGTGTACAGGAGTCAAATTGAAAAATAAATAGCCTAGTGCTAAATCTGGCTGATCTTGGTCACAACAGAGCAATGAACGCATCAAGGCACATTCAGATTCTATTTACTTGAAACAGGACACTTATCGTGTATTTAGCTCACAGCTCTATGCTCTCTGGCATCTGTCAAAATTACCAGACTAAACTCTGTCCCTTCCATCAATTCCTTAATTACCGTTATTTTTTTAACCATGTTGACAATTCTTTTCCAGAAAATGAAAAACATCCGAAAATAGTTATTTTGCCAGATCTTCGGGAAATACCTTATACTAGGGGATACAATCGCAGGAAACAGTTTGGATAATTAACTAATGGCTGGACTGATTAGCCTGGGAAAACGGGTCCAAACAGAACCCAGTTAAATTAAATTTCCCACCCCAGGCCCGATGGGACTTCAGACATCTTTATGATGGACAGTGATGAAAAGCAAGCCCTTTCGTGAGGGCTGCTCTGCAATCTGTCCCTCCCGCCATATTCAAAAAGTCAGCGGCTGATTAGCTGAGGGCTCTGATTCCGAGGACCGGTTAACGAGCCGCACTTCTCATCACAGCCTCTCCGTCTCTCGCCCCAGTTGTGCTGCTGCAGTGCAGTAAACAAAAGCCCAGACGGTGTCAATGGCGGCAAATTGGAGTGAGTGTCTGCATTAGCTCGACATTCAGCTCCGCCCAAGATGCGCTCCAGTTATTTAAGATCTAATTAGGAGGCGAAAAAAAGGGAAATACTCTGTGGACTACCGACTTGTGGCTGTTAATGTTTCATGGGCGGATGGAAATATAGCTGGCACTCTTACATTCCTGAAAAAACAAGCCAGTCGCACAGCTAGAGCAGATCTTCTTGCTCCCTTTGAGCCTAAGGAGGGAAAATAAGGGTGAGAGGATGGAGGGCGAGAAACACATCCCTGAACGAGCTCCACTTATCCGAGTTATCAATCAGCCCTGGTTGATTAAAGGTTCCGTAACCTGAGTGTTCGCATCCCCGCTGGAGAGTCATCTTCACTCATCATAGTAGAAGCCCCATATTTATGGCACAGATACATGACACTACTGTCAACAAATGCAAATGGTGACAGGTGGTGCAGCAATTAAGGATTGAGAAGTTTTTATTGATCGTCTCACAGCATTAAGTATAGCTCAAGTGCCAAAACTGGCTATTATTTTTAAAAGTAACTTCTTCAGCTATGAAAGTGTGTCTGTATCCCCTTATACACATAACAAAGCTGCATAGGAACAAATGTTTAACTGTCCGGATTAACTGCCCATAGGTAGAGAACGTCATGCGACACAGCCCGCGCTGCTAGCTTAACAGAGCAGACCAGCTGACATACGGCATTTCCTGTCAGCTGATGTGCGTCTGAAGAGAGAGTGGAGCAGAAAGAATGCGGGTGTGTGTCTCCTTTATTTATAGTCACAAGGCTACCAACAGAGAACTTCAAAAGAAAGACAATGCTGTACAAAACAATACCAATGTTGAGATGATTTTGATTTGGCGTATGGGTGAGCTAGGCTTGCTGTGTAGATGGGGCAAAGCAGGCCGGATCACTCCACCCCACACAAGGTCACAGCAGTCCTGCTTGCACTGCTGAGGGCAGGCCTCCAAAAGGAATACAAAGGCCTATCGTGTCAGAATCTTGTTCGTGTTCATTCATGAGATAAAAAGAAACAGGGAAGCGTTCACCATGAACAAGCCGAACACTAAGGAGGATGAAACCAAGAAGTGATGCCGAAACCCAAGTGGGAATAGTAGCGGTGACAGACCAACCGATTGAGTGCTGATCGGTCCCGTGTGACCAAAGTCTCATGGAGTGTCCCAGTGCGAGCATTCGGCTCTCAGAGGGATTATCATCTGAACACGGTCAGAGATCCGCAGACACGAGCATCGCCTTCAGTGCTGCTTTTAAAGGTGAGCCGTACAGCTCTGAATCCTGAAGCTGCAGTTAAATAAATATTACTCTACTGCATTGCAGCGCCTCCTCTTGTGCGCCGCACGCACTAGCCTTCTGAAAAACATCTTTTATTTTCACCAGAGTGCTCCTGTTGACAGATCGTTGATGAGGATTCCAGTGTTTTACTAGCTGGACAGGAGACGCAGAAGGAAAACATCGCTTTATTAAAAGAAACACGGCACATCTGAAAATCATCTGTGATGAAGAATGAGTGGAGTTACAGGCCCACAGGAACAAGCTAATGTTTTTACCCACCAAATTTCACAGAAAGGCCGCGTCTAGATCTTCGGAGAGTGAATGCGTCTGTGCTAAACAACAGCGTGTTCCAAAGACAAAAGAATGCAACAAACAATATAATTTTAAAAGGCGAAAACAACTTCAGCTGCATGTCATGCACGACGTACACTTGGTATTCCTGCAGCTTTCATCCCACCGTCGTCTGTCGCTTGTTTGCAGGACCTACAGCACAGAAGCCAGTTCTGTCTGCATTTCATTTACAGCTGCGGCCTTTCATGACAGCAAGCTCACTGCAGCCACAGCGCACGTGTCAGTAACAGACAGCACTTGAGGCTAATGGGCAAACAACAGGCCATTCAGCAGCAGGGACCGTGACATCATCACATGACTCTGGCATTTGTATATTTTCCAGGCAGATATCGGCTCCCCCTGCCCCCCCCCCGTCACTACCCGCTGAACAAAGACGCGGTATGATTCAGAGGTGGCAAAAAGGCAAGTTCTGACTACATTTATCAGAAAGTAAAATGCACAGAAAAATGCATTTTCCATAATTGTAGGGTGTAACCTTTTACAGTTTTGTATGGCTTTTAACAAAAAAGACTGCGTTAGCCCATAGTGGGTGAAATTCCAGCCTATAGGTAAATACGACTTTCACACAATTCTCTAACTGCGATTGACCTTTAAATGCTGTAAAATTTGCTGGTATATTTAGAATGTTTCACTGGTTCTTGAGTTATTAATCATAAAATAAAAAGCAAAAGCCCACTATTTTTCCCCTTTTCTTTACCATCTCTTATATGTAATAAACTGAGCAGAAAAAAGAATGACATAATTACTGTGGAATTGTGCTTCTGAGCAAAGGCTGGGCTTCAAAGCTCAGTTATGCCATCTATCAACTGGCTTTGATTTCTAAATACAATGACTGAGTGTTATGTAGAGGACAATGTGTATTGTTCTGGAGTTCCAGGTCAAAGTTCTGGGTGTGGTCATTTAAAAACAAACTTTAAAAAAAAAAAAAAAAAAACATTATTTTAGTAGCGGTGTATATTTCTGTTGGGTGGGTGATGAGTCCCACTCACAGCCATGTGATACACCACTGAGGAGAAAGGCGTGATCAAGGGCGTCTGACCTGGAGCTCCATTAGCGGCTGGCCACACCCTCCACCGCAGCATTGTGGGCCCAGCATCTACAGCCTGGCACCGCTAGCATGACCCCAGCTACAAAACCTGCTGATGGATGGAGTCTGTACACCCTGTGGCGGGGGGGGGGGGGCTGCCCAGGCCCCAGTTGTGAGTTCAGCTCAAGGGGAGGGGCTCTGCACTTCAACACTCGCCCATTCTGGATGAAGGGCCCGGGTGGCAGAGGCCCGCGCTTCTGGAATCTCCCCCTAGACATAGTGGGACACACCCAGAACTTTTGGAAGCAGAGGGCTTGGGGAGGGGGGGGGGGTATTAATCTTGTCCTTATGCAGGATAATCAAACAATGTACTGCACCAGTGATCTCACAAAAACAAAAAAACAAATAAATCAATACTCAGGCCTGAGACATGAAGTATGACGTAGGGGGAAAGAGGCCCATTAACGTATGCTGTATAGCTACCACACTATCCGCATATGGTAAAATGGCTACTGAGGAAAAGGGAACCGGATTACGGAGCCTTGGAGCCTACCCACAAAGGTGTAACACGTGTGGGCACTCGCTGGTGTCCCCACTTATTATAACACGCTTCTGCTATTGGGTGACATCCAGGTAAGATTTAAAATGGGGAAACTGCAGCACATTCATTACAATTAACCTGTTAATCGATAGCTGCATTTAGCTGAACACGGCACTTACTAACTGTCAGCCACCGGCTCCGGCTGCATTAATTCCCTATTGCACAGGCCGTACCTAATTCATAAATCACTTTTTCATGATTTCCTTCGGCATCTGCACCATCAGACGCCCTGTCCTAGGTATTAAGCATGAGCAGTCAAATACGTGGTGTATCTTAACAGTGATATTTCAAGGGAATGCCACAGAGAGACACTGCAGCCCAAAAATAAAATACTCCCCCGCCCCAGTGGGAGTGAACTTTGAACTTTAGACCTATTCGGTGCCTATAGATGTGGATGATGCAGTCCGTGCATGGGCTGCTGCCATAGGCTTCCCCACACACACACAGTTTTTGAATTTTCAGTTAAAATTTTTTGATAAAATTAAATTTATTCTTGTGAAAATTGGCCTCCGGTGAGGGAGAGAGAGAGAGAGAGAGATCGGCCTCCGGTCCTCACAAGGTGCATTATGTAAGATTTGCTGCCTGGTGAAATCCTTTGGTCCTCACAAGGGTAGCAAAACCGATACGCACGCACAGCTACCGTTAAAGCCAGAAACAACCAGAAACCACAGGCACACTGAATTCAAGCCAGATACTTTCTGCTGTTGGAAATGAACTTAAAAAGGCAGGATTTCTCAGCAAGGAAATCGATATGAAAATAGCATGGATACGTCATAAAATTACGCAAATGAGACTCCATAAAAAGAGCACACTGGACCTGCATTAGCGGTCGAATATTTTATCAGCTGGCGCTTCTCTTTAGTTTGCAATTCTGCGATATTTGGCAAGGATGACAGCCAAGCATCTTAGGCCTAGTACTGTTACCCTACAAGAGGAAAGTGAAGACATCAATCTCACTTTTACTTTGGGGGAAAAAGTATACAAAATAAAACAAAGAGCACTCTTTGTTACACTTTTCTACTCTGCCTAGTTCAGCTAATAAAAATCCTGTGTTGGATTCAGGACTTAACACAGAATTAAAAAAAGAAAAAGGTAAGAATGAGTTTGTGGTGCGGCTTACCTTTAGCGAGTCGAAGCAGGCAATAACTCTTCCATTTTCCACCTGGCAGCTCTTGGGTGGGTGTGCAAATTTGCATTCCTCATCACTACGTGAACAGGTTCCCCTCTGAAACTGCCGGCACACTTCCAGTGTCAGCCATTTTGTGTCTCTTATTGAAGTAATGTTTAAAGCCATATCAAAAACTTTTTCTTTTTTGGGGAGGGGGGGGCGCGGCTATGGAGGTTTGGGGAAAACAGAGAAAGGAGAAGAGAGAGAGACAGAGAATTTCTATTGGTTTAAAAGGTGTATTTAAAAGCAGTGCGCATGTGGGTAGGAGGTGGAGCGTTTAGAAATTCGAGAGCTGGCCACCTGCTTGTTTGCAGAAAAATAAAAAATTTAAAAAAAAAATTCAGATCACAGACAGTGGAGCGACAAGCTCACAAGGCAGCAGCATGGGGGGGCGGAGAGAGCTTTCTATTAGTGAACAGCTACTCATCAATAAGTGTGTCCCACAAGCTGGCCACTGGCCTGAAAAAAGAACATGCTCAGGGACGCGCTAGACTGACCGACCGTCCAGGAGCGTGTGTCCTTCTGCCGACGGGCTACTGCTATTTCGAGGCTATGGCACTCCTTGACAGAATATTAAGTGCAGGCAGACTGCTTGCTGGTATTGATTAAAACGCTCCCGGGGAGTCTCCCCCTCCTCTTGTGCTTTGGCGGGGTTTCCCACTCCGCTGTGCGAGTTGTCTGATGGAGCGCGTCTCTGTCGCGGGGGAGCCAGGCCAGAGCGCGGTGAGCGACAGGGCGTCGCGGTTGAGGTATCGTCCTGTGCGGCTCGGCCTACGGTCCCTTCCAGAAGGGCGGCAGCTTCAAGTAGGACGTGGTTTGACAAGGCACTTTCAGTTCACGATCTGTCAGGGGTAAAGACAATGGAGGGAAGTGGATCACTAGGCTGGCCTCCCAACATCAGACAATGGTCAAGCACATAAACACACTTATGCTTACCCAGTGTCAAAACGGTTCATTGTACTTATGTGCACTGAAAAACAACGGTAGGTTTAATGGCTGAAATCTGTCCAACTTTCCTTTTCCGGGAATAAGAGAAAAAGACTGAGCCTGACCCCATGGTCAACAGATGTCAATGTACTTCGCAGTTTCCAAATAAATACATACATACATAACACTGTGCAATTATAATAAGCTATTATATTTGTATATCAATGTCTAAAACGGTTTAAAAACTATATTTAAAACATGTAGTATGAAATCTTGCTATTACCAACCACTATGACCAATATTTAATATTAATCAGTAATAAGTTTAAAATGCACCCAGCCCTAGAGCCAGCTCTAAAGATAAAATATTTTATTCCCGTTTTATTACACTACTAGGTTTTTTTTTTTTTTTTTTTTTTTTTTACTCTTTCAAATTCTCAAGAAGCAGGCTGTAAATCGTACTTGTCCCATAAATATAAGCCATTTCAATCAGTGTGTGTCTAGGAGCCAGACGTGTTTTCGAGAGGCTGGTCAGCTGCCAGGGGGCTGTTGCGAATACTTCGCAGGCGCTAATCGTGACTTTGTTCAATTGTGCTCACAGTGCAACCCTCCAGCAGGCCAGAAGAGAAAGCAGAGGTTAGTCCTTGCACTGCACAATAAAGCTGCATAATGCAGTAAGCCAGCACAGGATAACCGTACCTCTCACTTCCCCGCCCAATTGGCGCTTGACGCGCACACCGGCCAATTGAAACACTTATTGCAGCAATTTTCTAGGCAGCCACCCAGAAAGCTGAAAAGAGGCCGAAAAGAGGCATGTCTCTGCTTTCATCACGCATCTGACAGGGCCCAGACGGGCCAAACTTCAACTGAGCCACTTCAAGCGCACTACAGCACTGTTATAGTTTCAGCTTGAACCAACAGGGAGAAATATCAGTTTTAACCCTTCGGGTACATTTGCGTCATTCGAAACAAATCTCCACGTCGGCCACACGTGTGAAGAAGCCGTCGCAGAACTTTAGCCCGAGTTAGCATGCAGGAGCCCCCGAGGCGGCTTACTCAGAGCCTAGTGACTCCCAACAGCTTGGCATCCTCCCGGGGAACATCTGGAAACATTCAAACGCGCAAAACTGGGAGAAGGGAGAGGCAAGGGGAAGGACGGGTGCTGTGAGCTGACAGGGTAGGGATTCAGATCGCACGGCAGACGGCAAAACCCACTCACCGCATGCGCTAAACAGCAAGGAAAGCCAGGCGGCCACAAGCTCAGGACTAATGTGCTCGTGTTCAGTGCCGAGGCTCAAAATGCGGTAGCCACACGGCAGTACGTGTTTAGACCTGAAACTTTAAAGTCAAAGTAATAACTAATTGCTATACACCTCTTTGCTGCAGAGAACTTTACATTGTCCCCCGAGCACTGCAGCAAGCACAGAGAAACCTGTGCCCTGCTTTTCTTTTATTCTTTTGTTATTTCATTTTTATACTAGGGGCAAAGGTAGCCAAATGAACAATAAAGTAGAATGAACAAACATGAAATGGCTAACCTTGTTTTCCAGGCAGCTACTTGAATTTTTGAGAGCTGACAGTAGTGCACTTAAAAAGCTCATCCCACAGTATAAACCGTTTGGCATATTAATGAGCAAGGCACATAAAACATAAAAAAAAAAAAACAGGAGGAGAGGACTTGCATATGGGAAATGATTCTATATGATGTTACCCATAAATTAAGGCACAGGCAAATCAGAATTCCAAATGAAGCTCAATTCTGGAAACTATTTCACGGATTAGACACAGTAAGCACAAAATTCTCTTTTTTGTGTGACCAATAACTTGGGGAATCAATCACAACACAATTTTATCTCGTCAAAAAATATTTACAAAGGAGAAGTGTACTCCATGGCATTTAGTGCTTCAGAGAAGCTTTTAGACATTGTGAAAAGAAAATATAATCATTCTGTCTACTGTTTGGAAATGGATTTACTGGGCATTCCTTAAAAAATAAATCAGCAGTGTCACACAGCTCAATTCGGGTGGCACGTCATTGTATGTTTAATAATAAAAATAAATATACTACCAACAGCATACAGGTGATTACTTAAGAGTACTTTTCTTTCACTTTACAAATGCTGTTGCTAGGGACCAAATTTGATGAGATGAACAGATGCATAGCAACAGCGAACCCATTGCTAAAATAATTCCATTATGACCATTTCATAATAAAGCAACCTAATTTGTTGAGCTGAAATGATACTTCAAGTGATGGCTTCATATCTCCGCCACACCCACGAAAAAAGCAGACACTCACACTGCTTTTGACAGACACAGAGCATAGAAAACCAAATCACCAGGTCATCTTATCCTTGTAAGTTTTCCAGAAATTCACATTTGTGTCTTACATCATCATTATTATCATCACCATTATGCTCATCTTTTGAACTTGTCTTTTTGCCCAAAAGACT
Organism: Brevimyrus niger; assembly: GCA_015164015.2. NCBI lineage: Eukaryota > Metazoa > Chordata > Actinopteri > Osteoglossiformes > Mormyridae > Brevimyrus > Brevimyrus niger. The sequence continues at coordinate 22,665,857 of JAABNY020000034.1, forward strand.
CTCTACAATCAATCATTTCCACATTTTCAAATTAAATTATACTCATCCCTAAAAATAACACAGGCATATTTACTTTTTATTTGATAGGCTCTTCCACCACAACCAAGACACTGGAAACTGATTATCAAGTAAATATTAATGTTATACATGTTGTTATCTAAAGATAGTGGGAACCACTGGCATATAAACGGCCACAATCACAAATAAAAATCCCTACCTACACCCCTAAACTGCTGCTATGATTTTTGTCAGTTCTGAGCAAGTGAAACAGACCGTAAAACACAGAGAAACATCACAGCTTTAAAACAGATGTGGAACTTTCTACATGTGATATGCGTCAAACCGAAGTTTCTGCCCAAGTTTATTTGCAGAATGACCAATTTTATTCACCCTGTTCTTCATCGTTTTGATATTTTATTCTATACATGGAATGTCTACATTGACTAAGTGGAATAAATTGATATTGACATTGACCATTTTGAGCACATCGACCCGAGTAAAAGATTTCTCATACCATGGACCAAGAGACAGAGCAGATACATTTAGATTATCATTAGGTCTGTAAGTTGGACTTAATAATATAAGGCTGAAAAGTACTACTAATTAATACAGAATGCAACTTGATAGTTGAGGGTTTTTGTTTTTTTTTTTTTAAGAAAATATTTCTTGAAATCATATATGTAATATATTTGTCAAAGAGAAGCACAGCATTTATTAGGTATTTCTTTCTGTTACTATGTCACTAACTACGTGACACAAGCAAATACAATTCTGAACTATTTGGAGTATAGCAATATCATACGTTGTTGCTGATATTCAACATCCTAGTCAAATGGAAGCTACTGCCAAGTAAACTACTGTCTAATAGCTTCAAATCAAATTATTTTAACGTATTTAGACCAAGACGTTTGAGAGTAAATCAGCGTCATACATATGCAATTTCACGATATAACCAACTACCCCATTTTATTATAAACTTACATAGAAAATGAATGGTTACGCTCTGATACTAGGAAAATATATATACTTTGATGTGGCATTACAGAAAAGCTAAACAAACCATTCCAGATAACTGTTTTAACTGGGCTGAAATTTCTGGATCTTGTGAACAGAGTGACAACTGCAATGCAGTGTTTGCCGTTTCACAGTACTCTACAGAAGCAGATTCAACTAATTTTGTGAGGCCAAATAGTCAAGGGAAGAAAACCTGATGAGTTCCACGAAGAGATGTTTCTTTGGGCTTGAATCACCAGGGACTGGGTGGGACGCTCAGAAACAGGAAGTAATCACCTTGGACGCCAAGGGGACGCAGAAGACACTGGGGTGGCCTCAGTTCCATGGGGCAGCCTTTGCTTTGTCAAAATTCTGAGTGGCTCGATAACCTCTGTGGGGCCCCCCAACTAAATTTGGCCTCCCCAGAAAACCACAAGGGGATGATGGGAGGGGAAGAAAAAAAAAAAAAAAAAAAACCATCAGCGCCTAGGCCAAGCAGTTGGCTAATCCAGAACGCCTATTCAGTTCATGCTTTTCCCTGCCCCTGTGCTGGGAGACTGCAAGGCTGTTTGTTGTGTCACACAACAGGAAGCTGTGCCACTGCTGGGGAGGGTACTGCTGTGCTAGGAATGCCAGACATGAGACACACCCTCCCCCCTTCCAAAGCACCAGAAACCACCACGAGCGACACCCAGTAAAGAGCCCGCCTGCAGATTATCGCAATTATGAAATTATGAAAAAAGCAGCTCCTTTTTAGGCTCTGAGCACAAACTGAACAAGGGTTTAATTATATGTTATTCCCAGAAGATAATAAACTCTTCTGAATAATCAGGTGTGAATTATATCAAACTTGATCTTTAACAATTTATCTTTCATTCACGTTCCAAAAAAAAAACAACATTCAAACATATGTAACACTTCATGTAATGATATGGTTTACTCGGTTTCAAAAGGTAATCATGAATGCAATGTGCTTATTTGAATACAATTCATGAGTATAATGCCAACATCATACAGCGCAAAATAAAAAACAATAAAAAATACTATAAATCAGCTGAAACTGCCTTCACTCCTCATGAGAGTCAGATGTACAGAAGGAATACCAATTTTATAACAATAGCAAATCGCAGGAAAGCAGCAGGCCAGGTGGCAAGGGGGGGGGGGGAGCTCATAATTACAATCCTTTTGACGTCCATGGGACTTGTTCTGAGATTCCCAAAAATGCCAAGGACACACGCAGGGTCCCCAAGATCGGCACCTCGGCGGTTGTCATCCAAGAAGCGAAGGCGTGACAACGGAGATGCCGGCGACATGCCCCCGCTGCTGAAGCTCCTCCTGAACACGCCTCGAGGATAAAAACGACAGATGGCACACAGGTAGGATGGTGGACGTGGTACTCTTGTTAGGAGCCACGCAGATTAATTTTATTCATCTTTTCATCTGAGAGAGGTGATTTCCGGGGTGTAGCGGGAATGGGCACGGGGCTGTTTCAGATTCCCACGGAAACAAATAGCTGAATATAGCTAACTGGAATAACAAGCCTTAAGGTAATTAGGGTTACATATCTGGTCGATTACTGCTGCAGGTTTCTGAGCGTTTGATTCCACAATGCGAATTCAGTATATATACAGACAGCTTTTCATACAACAAGTTTCAGTAATACTTATTAATAATACACTTATTATACAGGAGGGAAAAGAAAAATCAGAAAGATTCTAGGTGGAAGCTGCTCCAGTGAGGTGATCCAGCAAGACAATAATAGTGCCAGAGACTGCAGAGAGTTTCAGCCAGGGAGACCCCACATGAGGGGGGACAATCCAAGAAAAAGCCAGCCAGACAAACTATGGATTAGAGTGACTTATGCCAGTGTTAACTAACTAAAACTCTTGCATTAATATGGTCATCTAGTTTAACAGCAGTGATGCAAACCGATGATAGTGAATATTGTGAGTTTAAAGATTATGACTACTTATCTCTTACCTGAAAGGATTTTAGTCTGACAGATATAAGCATTTCTTATTTTGGGTAACTTAATAAAATGCTACATTTCATTGTATTTTAACTGGCTCCAGAGTGAGTAGTTTAGAAGCTGGGTTATATTGTGGTACAATAAAAGGAAAAACCCCATAACTAAAGAGAATTAATCTGAATTATAGGTCATTCTAAAGTGACAATCAACCCCGTACTAAAATGAGCAACATGAAATTAGGCCAGAGTGGCCACCATGTCTTCTTAGTAAAATATTTAGCGTCGAAATCCCCACTCATGACTAGTCTGCAGGCCCCTTTCGCCCTCATGTCTACTGTCTGCACTTACACAAGGTCTTAAGGCACCCAACTAGCTCTTGAAATGTGTGACTCAATGTTCTGCTTAATACAGCAGCTAGCAACAGAATTCCTTCTGTTAATCCCCAATTTAAACTAGGAATTTGTTCCTAGAAAGCATGACTAAGAGAAACTACACACTGTATAAATACATATTACTGTAATATTCTTGCTATACAGATACTAAACAGTGTGAGGGTTCAATTATTTTGAATTTTGTGGACATATCAATGAGTATACTTGATATTATAGCACTATAATAAATTATAACCGTTGACAACGAATTTTGCAATTGCTTTGCATAACTTTTGCTCCGTAAATTGTGTAACCTCCCAAGACGCCACCTATTCATTTATGTCCATTGTAGTGGACATTTTGTTTTTGCATCCATCTTTTCACTGATGTTAGGAAACATATTTATTCCTGTTTTACACTAAAGGGGACATGCTATGAAATTAAAAATAAAAATACATTTAAAAAAATCTAAAATTATAAGATGTCTTATTTCCCCCAAAGACAAATAACTTGAATTGAAGGACACTTTATTTCCTTGGGTCTCAGGAGGATATAACAACATCACCAACTAGCAACGTTAACATTGATTTGTTAAGCCTAGTTCATACTTGACTTTTCTGCATGGGGTCGTGTACAAGAACTCTTAGATGGCTACAATTGGCACATGCGTACAGTATCAGTATTCTTCCAGTCTGGCAGAGGGAAGTGTATTACTCGTACAACAAAGACAAATTTAAGCAGTGTAGTGAAATGGATAAGCTTTTATGAAGTTTTTAAGTCGTTTCTAGGTTTGGGCAGTATTATGGTAACAGTATACTGTGGTATTTTTAAATCTTGGTGACAAATTTAGCCAGGACCCCCGTCTCTGCCCCTCTAGAATAGCAATGCTTTTGAAAATAAGATCAAAATACTATATACAACCATTAGCAAGCTAAAAACGGTGGTGAACGTAGATCTTTGTTTCTATGTTACGTTGTGACTTTAAATGGAGATTATCTAGACTCTGTAAAGCTTTTATTACAACTCCTTAATACCTTTTAATTAAAACGTATTTCTACTTGTCTTTAAACTGTTTTGACCCAACAATACTGATTAGTTGATCACATGATTGACTGATTATTAAAATCATTTTTTGCAGCCCTACTAATGTTAATAATCAAGGTATGTCCATCATGATCGAGACTACACAATATCACCGTGGCGTCTTTCCTGTAGCCATTCAGCTCCTTAATAAAAACCCACCAAGGATGTCAATAATCCCATCACCTAGGTATAGTGTAATCACCCAGGAACAATTCCCCATGTCTGGCCGTCTCTCTTCACTGTCTATTTCCACTATATCAGTAAATTTCCACCGTAGTGATCAACAGTTGTTTCTCATCTGCTTTCAGGTTACTGGTCTGTTCTGTATCCGTGAAGTCTGCACATTGCTCTTTGCATACTTAGCATATCACTCTTTGGCACGTTGTACTTGTATGGAGATATTTCAAAACATATTTGCGCATTTTCCTGTAAATTTTCCTATAAGTGTTTTAGATTCTTTGTATATTTTACAGTGATGTGGTTCTGCCAAATGTCTTGAAATACTGCAATGTAGTTCATGTTTGGCACCAAACCACAACCAATTCTGGTATGTTTGCACAAATTGGCTGTTCTGAGTAATAGTTTATCTCTAAATGCTAACAAACATAAGCACAGTAGACTGGGTCTGAAGGGGAGAACTATGCAAAGCGATTTTCTCCCCAGTTCACCATCATGCAACTCTGCATCAGATTTAAAGCCGCATAACCCCCTAGGGGCAACCAAGAAAATAGAAAGAAGCTGGAACCTGCTCCCACGAGTCACAGTTCAGCAACAGTGATGCCCAGGGCAGTTAGGTCCGTGTGAAGGAGCAGTATGTCTCTCTACAGACCACAGCACCCTGCCCTGCCTTTGCGATCACTTATGGATACCTAGACCAACTTACACCCTTCATCTGAAGGAGAAATGATGTCAATGCTGTTCGGCACCTAAAACCTCCTGTGAGAATTAACATTTAGACAGCGTGTCACTGAGCTATAAGTGAATGGGAATAAGCTCACGCACTTACACTTAGGCAAAACATTCAGAGAATGAAACGCAGCAATCTGCCCCCATCTCTAGCCAAAATATTGGAATAGAAGATAATGAATTAGGGCACAAGGTACTGATTAAGAAGGCCACATTTCATAGTTTATTATTGCCCTATTACCACAAAACTATAATAACGGGAAAGACCATTTTGCCTAAATACAAAGTTGTTTTTAGAAACATGACACAAGATGCACGAAGTAAACTACTCACTAGTCATACCCCATAGAATTTGCCATTGCCAGCCAGGGTATAAATAACTAGCTAGACTGCTAAATAGCTCATGTTATCGAGACTGGCTAGCAAGCTAATCAATGTTTGGTGTCTGTGTACAACACATACAAACACATCACTGTAACCATGCTAAACAGAGTGGGGGTTTGTTAGATTACTGCTGGGACTTTTCCACTTCCTGAGGAAGCACAGCTAGGCGGGTGCTGATTGGCTGGGGGTAAACTGAAAACGATTTCCTTGACATGTGCTTTCCCCACCCCTTGGCCAGCACTGCCACAAAGAATGCGCTCACAAAGACTAAATCAATGTGCTATGAAAGTGTCTGAATGATTCTGTGCATGCTTCACCAAGTCTTCTATTTTTCTAAAGCTATTTTGACTTCTTCCAAATAAGCATGAACATAAGCAGATAAAAACCATACTAAACAAGGAAAATACATGCCACATATAGCACATTTACTTAAAATCATATTTAGTTTCAACGCCAGGGCCTTTAATATACCGTCTACTTTTCTGTGAAAAAACATATTACAGCATACGGCACCCAAAATGATGCATCTTTATTTAGTCTAGCTGACTAGGACTGGAGTTCTGGCCTTATTAAACCCACACAGCTGTTCCACTGTCCCATTTTGAAGTATCAAAACAGAATTCAAGAAGAGACCCTTTGCTGCTTAACCAGAAATAACTCAAATCTTACCAAAGATATGCTGCTTTGTGGCTGAATGTACACGAGACAACATAGCCACCTATACTATTGGTCTCACCCCTCCCTGCTCTAGCATTCTTGTTTTTATGGCAACATCAAGGGTCTTTTTTATTATGACCTTTGGAATGAATGGCATTTTAACAGCAAAAAAAGGTTACTAGACTAAGCAGGTTACAGGCCAGAGGCAATGCAGATTGTATACTGAGTCAGCAGATGAGTGTGCCTCATATTCTAATAGCCTTAATAAGGAACTGAACTACTGTGACCTGAATTATCCACATCTTACCAATGCCGCATTTCTCAATAAGACCATTTACTGCTTATCGGCAGCCATGGTTATACCTAGCAGGAATGCCAAATCAATGTCTGCCTTTGTGTAAACTTCCCGATGCACTGCGTGTGCCATTCCCCCACAGTCTTCAGAATGTTGAACCAATGTGTAATTTAATTATCCAGTTGCGCTAACCACACACCACTGGTTTGTGAGGTCTAGCCACTGGCGAAGCCCCGGTGACCTTTGCATAGAGTATCACACCTGCAGTCCTGCCTCACTGTTTGATAAACTGCTTTTCATAGTGATCCCACTGAAGTCTCATGTAAAAATGAGCACCTCCATTTTGAAACTCTAAACCGAAGCACAAGCACTTCCAATTTCATTTTAAACGGCAGACCAAGGACAAAATTGCTAAAGATGACAAGAATAATAATATGTAAAAATGACCAACAAAAACTATATAAAGCTACTTAAACCAACAAAATGACCAAGTCATAGCTACATTCTAAAAATGTTGACCCAATGATTCAGCTTTTTTAAGTATATAGTATGTATAACCTTGTAGTATGTAGCATGCAGTATGCATAACCTCCTTCAGTATTCATAATGTTAAATGCTATTCGAAGTAGTAAAGCTGAAATCACAACTTGCGTAAATAAAACAGGGTTGACCGTCTTTCTGTGCCTGTTTCAACATGCTCCAAAATCAATTTAGGGAGTAGCTACCACTTGCAAGGCCTTGTTAAATAAAGAGTCATTGGTCTTGGTCTCCCCCTGCAGCCTTTTAAAACAGGAAGGGCAGAGAATGTCTTTCATTTCAAATACACCCTTTTCCTCTCTAAATGTTTGCCAACTGTTTGACATGAATCCGGTCTTTCCTGACACTACTTTCCAAGCAACATATCTCTTGACGTCCTTCTTTACAGGTTATGTGACTGGAGACAACAGCAGAATGTTTTACCTGACACTTCAGAATAATTATAACGGACATAGTACCTCATTAAAATTGCACAACATCCCTGCTATTTACAAGTCCCAACATTCACTGCAGATAACATAAAAGAAAATAAAATGAATCCTTAAAAAAAAAAAAAACAAAACACTCCTAAGACTACTGGATATCTTCGCGGAATTGTCACCATATAAGGTAACCTTATCCTAGACCGCCAAAATGTTACAAAAAAAATAAAAAAAAATACATGAACATATACGAATGCATATATATACTAAGGAAGATGCAAAACATATCTAGTTATTACAGACATGTCTCCATAAGAGGGGAGAAAAATGTAGGTACCCAAACTCAATAGAAACTGTGTCACAAGCTTTTCCTTTCCTAAAGGTCGGAAAGGCGAACTCCCCTTCGGAGCCGGTCTCACTGCGCGCAGTGGAAGGACACGTAGGCTGCACTGCGAACGCAGGGAGAACTGCAGCAGCCCAGCACCGCAGGAGCGGCTTGTGAATCCAACGTGCCGGCACGCTCACCACTCCCCTCTCCCCACATGGTACGCACCACACTGCAGCAAACTCCCCTCTTTAAACAGACCAGGAAAAAAAAATAATAATAAAAACGTGCTCCCACCTCACTCGGTTGAGTCCCACAGCTTTACCCAGCCTCTCTTTAACCCTGGCAGAGAAGCATCTGGCGCAGCAATCAGGCCCCTCTTGACTAGGTACTATCTAAAGATAACGACCATGTGAGTGGTTGTCATTCCCTGCTCCCTGCTGTCTGCTCAAGGCCCATGCCTAGACTGGGGGGTGGTTTCTTTCGGCGACAGCGCAGAAGAGAGAAGAGTGTCTGCTGAACTCGCCAGCTCAAACATTTCCAGCTGCCCCCACCCCCCTCCATATCCTTCCTGCCGCCAGCCTCCAGCAAGGCCCGCCCCCTAAGCTTTAGCCTATAGCAGGCCAGACTGCAGATCTGCCTCTCTTAAATTGGCTGCAATGCGCTGACTGGCGGGATGACGTAAGGTCCTCCAATGACAGGCCCATAAATGCTAATCTTAAAGGCATTTCCTTATTTTCAAGTCAAGCTAAACGGAAGCAATTGTTATTCTTCCTTTAAGAGGAAAAAAAAGATTTTTTTTTAGCAAAAAGACGTACCTGCTAGTGACATTGTGGTTTTCCTAAAGCTGGTATGACCACTGTTTTAAATTTGGGGGGAAAAAAAAACATTTTAAATTTTCATTGAGGGTCTACTTTGGGGTGGATTAACTTAGCAGACACACACAGAATTAGTGCAAATTACCAGTTCCGGGCATTATACACATTCTGATTATTTATATAGAAATAGAATTAGGACTAAAAATAACAGCGACTACGTACATGGAGTTTCATGGTTTATTCTCCATATAGCACTAACTCATTTGTCTGCCACTGCAGTCACCTAAGGAAGCAAAAAGGACAAGCTTTCAAATTTTTTTTATTCATATCTCTGTAACAGGAATAAAATTCCAGGTACATCTTAAGAAAGCCGACTATTGCTGGCAATATTTCATAAGTATTTTAATACAAAGGTTGGTGGCCTTATTTTTTAACATACTGAATGCTCAAGATAAATGTTTAATTCTCTGTAAAATCACAATGCAAGCTGCAGAAATTTATTTTCTAGAATTACTAAGATGAAATGTTAAAAATAAAAATATGATTTACTCAACCAGACTTAGATTTGAAACAGTAATAAAATAAAAGAGTACCACACTTGTTTCAAGGGTGTTGCTATTCCAAAGCCTTCAAGCACACATGCCAGGTCAATAAATACGCCACACAAGCCCACGTTCAGAAACTTTGGGTGCTAGTGGCCATTGCTAAGACAGCTCACCAATGTTGTTTTTTTTCTGCACAACATTACACAGATTCACTAAGCAGTAGAAAAGTAAAAGGTCTCTTTGAAAGCAACATTTGGAGAATTCCCCTTTCAGGGTTCCATCCTGAGGCTTTGAGGCCACAGTAAACAATATGTGCATTTCCGACTGTTAGGAGATGAGTTCCACTCCATCTGGTCATGAGCAATGGGATACAGAAAATTTTAACATGGATGACATACAGTACTAAGAAAATTAAAAAATGAACTGAAAGTACCCAACAAGCTTCTTAAACCTTTCAACCATCCATCTGCCAATTACATATCTTGGAAAGGGTCATAAGGGAAGGTGGGGGGTTGCTGGAGCCTTCCCCAGGCAGCATAGAGGACAGGGCAGTGATACCCATCCAATATGGAGCACATATCCACAATACAGATGATTTAGAGACAACTATTAGCTTAAATATGTCTTTGGGTTGTGGTTGGAAACTGAAGGACTCGGAGGAAACCACCGTGACATGGGGTGAACATGCAAACTCCAAACACACAGAGAATATGCAGGATTCAGTCCTCCAACCGTGGAGCTATGACGCAATGGTGTTACCTATCATGCCACCACCAAACCTTAGACCTCTGAAGCATAACAGAAAACATAATAAATGTGGTTTCCATACTTTAACAGGTAGACACAGCTAAATATTTTACCCACAATTACAGAGGACTAACTACTGAAGCAATCTGAACAGCATGCATAAAGAATCACATGCAACATCGATATTAACAACCCCTTAGAAAATTAGCAACACATGTAGCAAACAGCCCTGTGATAGACTTGTATCATATCCAGCTGCACCCCAGCCTTGTGCCCTGTGCTGCATGAAACAGGCTCCAGTTCTCTGCCACCCCACATTCATACATACAAACATCCATACTTAAAGGGATGACAGGTCTTATAAGGTTTAATATTGTATGAAAGAAGTATGACCAATATTGCACATACTAAACTGCAGCAGGAAATGGACTCCTTGGGGTAAAATACGCAACAGTACTTCCTGACCAAATGGTGCCTACAGCTCTAATAATGTACAGAATGCAAATCCCAATAATACAGTGTCTAACAACTTCAGGAAATCTGGAAAAATTGTAGTTGATGTCCAAAACGGTTTCCTTCACAGTGACCAATTAACAAATGTATCTGATGGGCACGTAAGAGTGAAGAAAGTAGTTTATTTCCGAAACACTGGAAGTCAGTCCTAAAACTCTGGCACAGTAAATCTAGGCAAGGCACCTAATTGAAATTTTTGCACTGATATCCAGATGTACAAAATTGCAAACAGGAACATTTTTTGCTGGCATTCTCTGAACAAAACAATATACTATAAAATGCCATTATTTAAGATGACTACACAGGAAAGTCAGTAATGATCGAATATTAAATTCAAACTGAACTAAAAGTTCTCAAAAGGCAATGTCAATTTCAGAAAGCTAACAAAAAAAACTCTTCATTTTTAGAAAACAGCAAGTCTGTAGTATACAAAACACGTTTTTACCTGCATCACACCTACTGTGTCCAGCAATATGCATAACCCACATTAGACAACGGACATGATAAGACGGCCAGCATATGAATCCCTCAAATCCAAACAAAAATGCTGCAAGATTATCATCTTTAATCCCATTCACAACCAACACAGGCGCCCATCTTACATTCCAAAGTAATGACACCGAAAACATGAAGAAATCCAAAAATCTTCAACGCTCTCTACTGCTGAATGTTAATAACAGAAATCCATTAAGAATTTATGCTTATCACTACACTAATTTTTTTTGTTTGTGTAAGCTGTCCTTTGACAGATAAAAAGAAAATGTTGGCATACAGTGACTGTCAGGCAGTGTGTACTTAGCTGGGTAATCTTGTGTAAAAATGTGAATACTGTACTGCCAAATGACAAAGGCCATCTTTAATTATGCAGAAGTTAAAACATACTGTTATACAGAAAGGAAATTCATTTGCTCAGACATAAAAACTGTATTCCCTAATTTAATAAAAATTACCTCATAAATGGTAGGCATATATTTTATTTGTATACCTGTCAGCAAAACCATACAGAAATCTTTCAGGCCAACAGACCTGAAAATCAGATAATGGAATTATGTTCTATTTAGGTCAGACGTGCATTAAAGATTATTGAGATTTACAAAATCATCTTAGTAGCTGTCCACTTCCATACCAGTCACTATCAGCAATTCCAGGCATGGGCAAATAAGTTAATATTCCGGTCAACTGCGTAACATTATTGCAAAACGTTTGCAAATGTTTATCAATGATCGGTGGCGCATGTGCAATCCAGTCGCAGAAGAGAAATGCCTAACTGAATCAATTTCAGTGACTAACGCTTTTTGCAAGTAATATTACTTAAATTTCAATTACTTGTAGGTATAATGCATGTATTTTGCTTTAAAATTTATTTAAAAAAACACGGAAAGCATTAGTTTCCATAATTTCTCTGGCAATTTTCAAGTTAAATTCTTTCATATTCAGAAAATAAGATACCGGACCCGAACATTGACGGTAGTTTGCCCATTCTCTGTGGTTTAAATACGGCATTACAATGGCAACGAAAAAAAACAATCACTCATGTAATCAACCATCTTACCCTTTCTCTATATTAAAGAAAAACAATTAAAAATACGAAATTCAGGTAATATTTATACGCAGAACTTTTAAACTTCATGACTAATTCAGTTGGCCGACAATCCGGGAATCTCGGGGAAGCAACGCGAGGGGGAGACAGACGTAACCTCTAATACCGCAACATCAAGCGCACTCGTGTTCTAGCTACCTGCAATGTCACACTTTAAAGATTCCCAGATTTTATTAAATCACGTATTATGCCTTCTAAATATGGGCTTTTAGCTACATCCGGAGGGCTGTTAGCCGGTCCGCAATGGTGTACAGGTAACCAGTACGGCCACTGTTCACTGCCTTACTTGTCAACCAGGACAGGACAAATATGACATCGATTTTTATTGCTGCATTTTATCATCAAGTTGTATTTAAATATAAGTTGTAGCCATTTCCATAAGAACAAACATCGCGAATTAGGTACCTGTCGAATCAAGACCGATATGCATATCGCATCTGTATAAAAACTTGCAGGTCAGCTTCGTTCCTGTGCGACAAAACGGCAGGAAGAGACCAGAACCCACAGCCGACGGTGAAGGAAGCCTGGCCTTCCGCGGACCATCGGAGGCGGGAGTGCAGGGCGGCCGCGCGGTTAGTCGCGCGCCACAGCTCGCGCCTTCGGGCGGAAGAAGCCGAATCACGATCCGCTCGCTAACGTTAAATGTCCAGAAATGGAGAGCCGCCGGCAGGCCGGTGGGGAATTTTGCACTGCAGCGGGTACAGTAACGCGGAGGAACCCGTCCGTCAAAAAGCACAGGAGGGGGCAGAAATTAATTAAACGTATCGATGTAATGGATAGAGACTGAACAACAAAGCGGGCGGCCGTCCTGTCACACGCGCCAGGTCTGCCGTCGGTAACTTCGTGAAACCGCGCAGGAAACTCCTCACCTCACCTTCATCACCTGCTCATAGTCTCCCGCAGCCAGAAGCCGACTCGGGCCCACCAAACTGCCGAAAACAAGACTTCAAGTTAGAATTTAAAGAATAAAAAACTGTTTAATTAAGGCCTACTGTTCATTAAAAAGAAACACTCTGGTGAGTTAAAGCGAAATACATTCCGCAAACGGGCGCCTGCTTTATTTCCTCTTTCTGCGCTACGGCTGGACGAGCGACAAGACCTTCTGACAGCTCGTAAAAAATAAGGCTTACTGGAAGGGGTTGGCTAGACATCGACTATAATTGGTTCCATAACTGCATCTACACGTATCTGTCCACGATTCCCGCTGGGTTTTTAAATACAAAACTGCCCACAATTAGTTGTTTTTGTGCGAACCAACGCCTCAACTGTACAAAAATATCACTTTATAGAAATACAATCCAAGTGCGACCCCCACGAAGTATTGCGTGTTGGTAGCTTCCAAGCGAATGTCAGGAGCCCCGGGAAGGGCAAGGGTCTGCCTGTTACCTAGGAAACAGCAGGGAGACTCTCGGGCTTTACTGAACGCATCCCGTGGTTTTCATCTACCGGGAGCCTTGATCACTAGCACCAGAGTATTAAAATGTATTGATATTCACTCGTGTGTTAAAGTGCACCTTTCGAACTTACGTAGAAACTGTGGTCAATTTGTGTGTTTGTATGTATTCATGCATATATAATATTTGACCTGTGAGATAATATACAACCCTCCCCTTGGTAGCGTTATAGAAAAGTCAAATCGAAAGGAGAAAGAACACGGATAATATCAATGCCTAATTTATAATTGCCTCTTAAAGCACCGAACAAATAGGACTCCGAAAATAACCAACCATACATTCTGTAATACACGCTCAGATAAAATAGGCAAAATCTAAATGGTTCCTGAGTTCAATTTTAAAACTCCAATTATCACTGTAGACACCGGTATTGCCATCACTACGTATTGCCATCACTATATATATTTTAGTCGGAAAAGCATCGAGATGTGCATACATTTGTTCCATTGAATCTGAACCTGTGCACTGTTTTCGCGGAGCCCATGAGGGAAGTCTTCGGCTGGGGCAGCATTTGATCCGCATGAAGTCAGCGAAAGGGGGCGGTCGCTGCGTAGGTGTAGCCTATTTGGCGTCGCGCAGCTGGAAAGGGAAACTTTCCTTTTTTTGCAGTCAAGCGAAGAGTGGTTCCTTTCCTTAAAACGAAGTTACGCGAATCCCGTGACAGTAACACTTATGTTACACGACGTAACAAACACGTTTTGTTCAGCGGCGCGATTGGGATTGTCCAAGCATTCCTGGGTTTTGATTTTTTAATTGGACACCGAGTTAATAAGCGGAGTTGCCATTTATTTTGAAAACCCCGGACACCTAATACCTATCATTTAAGAAAATGCATAACGTCTACTTTAATGTTGATAGTCTAGAGAGTAATTTACGTTTATGAATAAGACATTTATATTAAATGCGAAAGAAAATGCAATAGTCAATGAAGCTTGGAAGATATAAATAAAATTACAGAAATGCATTTACTCGGAGCATAAAAATGCATTCTTCAAGACATGCATGTGCACTCATATACTGACACAATGAAGATTTGACGCAATATGGCGTGTATTGTATTATTTTTTTTTTGAAGATTCATATAATTTGAATTTTTAAAGCATTTCACAGCGGTGACAAAAGCACAAAGCTGTAATTAGGTAAAGATAGGCAAAAAGGAATCAATAAAACATTACCACAAATGGATAAGAATGCTAAAGATGTAAGAATGATATAAAGTGGTTTTGAGTCTATGTATTACATTTACAATTACTATACAAATACTTACCATTTTTAGTCACTGCACATCTCAGTACTTTCGTTCAGTTATCACACATCTCAAAAAGGATGTTGACCAGGCTGAGACTTGACATAAAATTTCCAAGTTCTATATTTAAACCATCCGACTTCCTTAATGCCAACCAGCCAGTACACAAAAGTATGTGAACCGATGTGGGTTAATGGGAGAAATAGACCATTTGGATTGCATTAATGGGTTTAATGGGTGCACAGGCTAAATGCAATCATGTGGAGAACAACGCTAGTCAACCGCTTATGTATGGAAGGCTTTAGACTTTCTGGGACACCCTGGATACTCTGCAGTCGGCCTGTTCTTGGGTCCTGATTGCATCCACTGCACTGTCATGCCAGACTTCAATAGCCAATGTAGGATCTCGCTTAACCCCTACCTACTTAGCTGCCTCCTTTGCCTGTCTTTCCTCCTTCCCCGAGATCCCTTCAGCGGTTGGGTCAGCAGGGCCCGACTTACTTCTTCACCAGCCCTCACTAGGTGGAGGTGGGATGCAAATCAGCATTGGTGTGTGTGTGTGTGTGTGTGTGTGTGGGGGGGGGGGGGGGGGCATGCCTCAGGGGTTGGGCCCCCCCCCCGTTAAAAGGGTCCCCTCATTATCCAGGCTTTCATCGCCCAGCATGTCATTTAATTGCCCAGCATTGTTTCTCCCTTCCTATCCCCTTCTCACCTTTTATCTCTTAAAGGCAGAGCACAAATGGAACATTAACCCTTGGTCCATTATTAGGAAAGTCCTGCAGCCTTTTATGGCCGATCACACATTCAGACCTCACCCCAAATTTCAGCACTGTACTTTCACATTCACTGGGCTTCTCCTGTTTGTGTCTAGCGCATTGCATTGAACACCATAATGGTTTATTGTAATCTGTGGGACTGGACTGTTCCTACATTTATTAGTGTTTCATTTTCCACTGTTATCAAGAGCAAAGCACACTTCTTATCAGAACATGGACTCATGAACCCCAGCAGGACTGAGCACAACTGGCCAAATCTGATCCTGGGATAACTTCTTAAAGGAGAAAAAAAGAATCATAACCTCTTAAATTAATCCTTTCAGCCCAGGTGATTGTCTTAATTTGATTTGTGCTATCTTGGGATGCCAGTTGAGGTCTAAGTGTGAAATATTGGGTCAACGGTTATGCGATATGACTTTTCCTAAATCACATTCCCAGCAGAAATGGTTTTGGTTGACTAAGCAGTGTCTCAAGCCAAGTAAAAGAATCAGTAATTACACTTATCATCTTTGTATTTTAGTAGCTGACAGCCAATCATAAGAAAAGTGATTAAATCATAAAAATATCTGCCTTTACTGTGCATTCTAATTAAAATGTACTTATATCATTTCAATCATGAATAATTTTTTTTGTTTACATACTTTCAAATTGAATTATTTCTTATGCACAAGAGGGTTACATTGCCTAGCACAGGAACTCTGAAAACAGAGCCGGTGACACACTGCATAGGAGTTCCAATTTAGGAATGTCAGTTCACCTTAATGCACATAGGAGGTACTACATAGGGTGAATGTGCGTGCAGTGTACACACATGCACGCACACACACACACACACACACACACACACACACACACACACACACACACACACACACACACACACAAAAGGATTCAAACCCAAAACCCTAGGAGTGTGAGTCTATAGTGCTACCCACCAATTCAATTCAATTCAATTCAATTCAATTCAATTCAATTCAATTCAATTCAATTCAATTCAATTCAAATAACTTTATT
>JAABNY020000034.1:22709750-22723136 GCA_015164015.2 Brevimyrus niger
CACACACACACACACACACACACACACACACACACACACACACACACACACACACACACACACACACACAGACTTGTACTCTTGTCTCCCCATCACTACACCAACACGGACGACTGTTCTGCCCATCGACCTCCCTGAGCCGCTCTTGCTGCGCAGGGCTGATGTTAGACTTGGAGCTGTCATGTTTACTGCAGTACCCGAATCTGGATGTTGTAGAAACATGAAGTCTGTCATGGCCCCTGGAAGAATCACGGTTACTTTTGTGCCTGAACACCGCTTACTCAAAGCCAGCTTAACCCGATCGCTAAACCCTTAATCAGGATTATGAGGCATGGGCCTGTTCTTAAACTCTTAAATTTAACATATGAACAGCTCTGACACTGTGCTATGAAAGGGATGCTTTTAGTTAAAGGTAACCATATCATTTTACTGACAAATACAAAAAATCCCGGATTTAAGGGCTAAACTCAAAATGTTCTAGAAGGTTTTGTCTGAGTGAACCCACAGATGCAGAGCGGCACGCTGGAGGCAGAGCGGCCTCGTGGACAGAGGGTAAATCATCCATATTAGGTGTTTAGCCACACACTGGTGCTGCAGGGATGCTTCTAAACGTGACACGCAGACCACAGCCTAAAAGGCTCCTTCCCGTTTACTACAAATGCTTTAACAGCCAAGCGCTGGCTGCAAAAAAGGATCTATGACAGCAGAAACGCGGAGTTCTGGGCTGACCTTATCAACCCGGACCTGCAAACGCGTGCAAACTTCACCACCTCCCGAAAATGACAAAACGGCACATCCCAGCGTCCTCCGGGAGAAACCGCGATTAGGGGCCGTCCGTTACTTTCCTCTCCCGGGATCCTGACTCCAGCCTGCTGCCTTGGCGTGTGACAGCCGGCTCCCTGCGGCCAGCCCATCGTCGCCGGTCTCATCTGCTACAGACGCACTGCTCAGGATCCTCATCCAACTCCGCCAAGCTGCCGGCTTCGCTAACACTTTGGGGCGGCTGACCTTTCCTGCGGCAAAGCGGCAGCCCCTCCCGTACGTGATTCACTTTCACACTCCTACATGCTGAAATGTTTATTCCTTAAATAATTTCAAGCATCCTTAGCTGTACTCTCGCTGACTGAATTTAGATCAGTCGACGGTGGTACTGAACAGGCTTCTGTATCCTCGTATTATGTTTGTACTGGATGGATTTCAGATCGCTGTTTGATAGAGGAGCTGCAATTCTGTTATTTGCCAGGTAAATTCTCCAGCCTATTGCAATGAATTGGGGGTGGAAAAATCACTGGGGGAGGGGAGATGGTTGGAATTGAAAGATGATGGCTGGCACTTGTCCAAATTAATTTGATGGTTTCTGTTGACCAACTAGGCCTATGATTCAGAGCCGGTGAGATGTAAGACACTGGGGCTGATTTCCCACAATGCCTTGGGGCAGCAAGGTCACTCCCTGGAGGACAACCCGATTGTCCTTGGGTGACATGTATGGCTGGGGTACTGCTGACCGAGATCACGGAGAGCGAGTGGCCACAAATCCCCACGGCGACGGCTGCAGGAGCCCGAGCACGCAGTGTTCTTGCAGGGGGGGGGGGGGGGGGGGGCAAGAGCAATGAAGCACTCAGACCTATAGGTGGCGCTACAGTATGTCACCTCCAGTCACCTCTATATGACAGTGTGACAGTTATTTGCAGAGGTGCTCATGGGGTTAACATACCCCACTCTGCTAAACATCTGTTTTGAATATCTAACTTGGCATATCTGTACAGTAATTAACAATATATGGGACAGATAGCTGAATTAAAATGGTCTCTAATGCAATTTAAAAGGTTATTATAACAAAGGGAATAGAGATATTCCCAGCTTATTCCTTCCATTAGAGATTGAATGTAGACGGGGCAGGGTAACGGAAACGGGAGCTCAGAGAAACAGCTCTCATGTCCCCCGTGATCCCGACAACGTGACAGGACCGGAGTTAGGAGGTAACGGGAATGCAGGGCGTTTAGACAAGTAACTGCAAAGAGCAGCGCCGCTGCGTCGCCGGGGGCGACAGGATGGGCGGGGGAGGGGATCAGCGCTCCGTTAGCTGCCAGTGAATCCGCCCCCTTCCCGCCTGCGTCGCTTCCTCATTAGCCTGTCTCAGGGTACGCAGGCGCAGCCTGCCAATGCCTCCAATGCCCCCCGGACAGCCTAGAGGGGTCATTTCGGGATCGATCCTCCGGAGAGTGTCACCGGAAGCCCAGGCGTTCCCGCCGTCTCTCTGCGGTGACTCCGCACTCAGCGATTGCAGACCACAGGTGACACGGCCGCATACGCAGTAGGCTCTAATCTCACACCGTCATGGCAGAAACCACTGCAGAGACCAATGGGAATGGTTTAACACAAGCTCAATAATTTGGTCCGTTTCTTAACTAAAATCACATATACACACAAGAAAAGCAGCTTAACACCGAATAACGACTGAATGTTCCGGAAGCGGCTGTGGCATGGAGCTGCCACTGAATTCGGCAAATCACAGATTAATAATAAATGCGAGCCATATTGTAGCTGTCTGGGATGCGCGGCTCTCATTCCAGCTCCTACAGCTGAACCAGGTTCTGCACAGAAGACCGAGGAGCATTTTATTAAAATGCCTGGCGCCCGCCCCCGATCCACACAGCCCCGCCATTTACACTCGCGTACCACATTTCCACTGCGTAGAATAATGACACATTAAGGTAAGCGTTCCAGGTGAGGACGCCGAGCACTTAAGAGGCACATAACGTATTTCACCGTCATTAAAATGGCTTGAGATGGCTAGTAAAGGGGATTTACGGTAGGGGAATTCACACGGCGCTGGGAGACGCAAACCGCAACTGCGGCTCCTTCACGCGATGCCCTAGTGTGGCTCCGGCGGAACGGTAACGGGAAAGGCAGGTATAAATAGCCATCCTCATTACATCACCCAGCAGGCTCTGTCCTTGTCTCTCAGGACCTTCTCTTGTATAAATCCCTGGGTTCCCATTTGCTGATGTGATCCAACACGTAAATCCCTTTAATTGGACCAAGTTAGCCCTTTATATATTTGGTCCCCTGTTCTGCTGACAGCAATACTGTCGGAAGCCTCGGGGTCTGATGAACTAGGTTCCTCGGTGCCAGAACGTCTCAGACAAACCCAAATGCTCGTACTTATTCTGCGTTTTGCTCATCGTTCATTCCCCCCCCCACTGGCATGTCCTCCATCAACAATAATCAACAAGAGTTATTAAGCTACATGAAGAAAAGGGTTCAGAGAATGATGGTTTGTTTGCTTAGGAAGGGGGTGGGAGATGGGTTCTTTCATTTTAATGTAATCAACTACTCTTAGGGGGGCGGCAGGGATTTAAACGATGGTGACGTTCGTTAAGCGTATAAGACCAAGGTCATTACACAAATACAATTATCGGTCATCGCTGACACTAACCATGAATACTTTTATGTCCGTCCGCTGTCACATGGGAGCCCGTTGGTACCAGACTCTTCCTACCGCGGCAGACTCCCATCCCTGCTAGGCGGCTCATACGGATAATGAATAGGGGCAGATTGACCAGGCGCGTCAGCACACGCAAGGCAGGAAAATAAGGGGGAAGAGGAACTGCCTGTTTTTGGAATCAGAACATGGCAAAGGCAGCTCACAGACAGCTGTCCAAACGGACCACACAGGAGATGGGCTGAACACGGACGGTTCGACAGTTCAGGACATAAGAAGGTGAGTTGTCATAGGTCAGTGTGGGAATGTGGATCAGCCCCCCCCCCCCAAAACAGCAGAAGACAAAGGCTGGGGTGGGTGGCCATTGTGAGGCAGATCATCCAGGCAGCCATGCTGTTCAGACCCCCCCCCCCACACACACACACGTTAATTGTCAGTAATTAACTTTAATGACAAAGATCCAGGTCGCTGGCACTCCTCGTGACTGCACCCCACCAAAGCCGAAAACTGGAAATTTAGCCTACGCCTGCCGGTGTCCCACCAGGTTGGGTGGGGGGCGGGGGGGGGGGATTGGAGGCGGCAGACTGAATCGAAGATCAGGGTGTCAGAGTCTGGGAAAGAGGGGAAAGGAGATCCTTATGTAGGCCGAAATGCGAGTAACTCCTTCGCTGGTGACTCCTCTACTGCAGAAAGTGCATCATGTTACATGTCAGAACGGGGAAAGCTAAGGAACTGATCTACTGATAATGAAACATGTAAACAAACAGGCATGTTGTATCTCCCGGCACAGGATTTAACACACAAAATCTTCCACCCACGCACCAAAGTACTGGAGCTAATCTCACCGCATTGTGTTATATATACACGTACGCATCATGTTATGAAATTAAAGCTGTTTTGAGTTCCCAGGTCTGGGTTTTCAGAGATTCAGGACATATGTTCTGTGATTCAATTCCTTTCCTGTGCTTTTGTTTGCATAACTTGTTTACCCACAATATTCCTGTGGTTCAATAAGCACATCCTGATTTTGCCTGAGTTTGATGTGTCATAGAGTCCACAAGGGAGGGGCTTACATTCACTTCTTTAACCAATCACAGGCTTCATCATATGACATCATTGCATTAATTAAAACCAGTGTTTTCTGTTAAGTGGCAAGGTGCAGAGACCTCTAGGGTGTACCTGTTTTACTGTGTCACTGCCTTCTGTTAAAGGGCATGTTATAGATACAAAACATAGGAACATGCTCACCTGCAAGGGCTGTACAGAGCAATGTAATAATAATATTAATAATAATAAGGCTTGAACCAACAACCTTCTGATCACAATTACTGAGGCTTTGCCTGCCGAGGTACACACTGCCCCCTGTGATTGGTTAAAGAAGCTACACACCAGGCAAAATCAGGACGTCCGATTTAACACGCCTCTCATTAAGATTTTGGCACGCCCGTTACACACAGGAGATTTTTATTGACAACGCTGCCCCCTTCCTTATGATAGAAGGAACATTCGAAATAGTGCTACCTCGGGGGGGGGGGCTGGCTATGTTGGAGGCACCCAGTAACTGTTTTCAGGCTGACCTTCAGAGCTGAAGCTGTGTCTGACGCCCACTCGAGCGAAACTCGCCAAACTGGCGTCAGCTGTCGGCGCCGTTGGGTCAGCACTTCAGAAAGGTGCAGGCGTCCCCCCCGGCTTCTGCAAGGGAGCCGGCGCGTCACTGCGGTCTCAGGCTGTTTCCACTGCTCGGCTCTGCGTGGGAGGGGGCCCCACTGCTCGGCTCTTCACCCCCCGCGACTTTGCAGAGATATGCTCTCCCCGGGAAGAGCCCATAACTGGAAAGCAAACTCTTCCATGAGTCTACGACGGGATAAATGTCACCTCATTCCATCACCTAATCGTCCTCGCTCGGCGTGCTTAAAGTACGAACCGACAACTGGACTCGCAAACGGAATGTTCAGCAGTCGCAGCATGACCTGGCATATTCATCTGCTCCGTATGGCCTTAAACCACGTCCGCAGAAAATATAAGGCATCACAGCACCAGAACTCATAACGCTAGAAGGCTGGAGCTCCATAAAGGACTGAAATTGGGAATCGAACGCCACTGAAACTCGTGCAGCATTGGTGTTCCCATAGCGATGGTGTTTTTTCAAAAATAGTTTTCATGGTTCGATGTGCTGGAAACTCAAGCTAAAACCGTTTCCAGTGGAGCTCGGTGACTTAATGTAAGCTCCTTTGTCCGGCCTCCAGTGTGACATTTCAATTTTAAACGAGCAATGATGAAGCCTGACTTGGCTTTCGCCCCTGCAGGAACGCCGCTTTGTGCGCTGAACTTAACGGGACGCTGCAAGACGATGTTTAATCCGCGTTATTTACGGTCACTTTAAATGCCGGCGCATGACGGCGAGGCTATCGCATTCCATTAAACTGTACGTCAAGCAAGAAATCGGATTCAACGATCGATTTTTTTTCTTGTTCCTTTGAGTCGAGCTTCCGTTTTATACGTTTCAAAGGAAGACACGACAGGGTCGAAATACACATGCGACAATTTCCCAAAACCACGGGGCTGCGACGGCCGAAAGTCATCCGCAGAAACGCGGCAGTGTTGACTCGGTGCATTTCAGCTCAAGGTTGCTGTTCAGGAAATGAGTGAGTACTGAGATATGGGCCGCAAATACTTCCAGTGACCTCCTCAGCGGTCCAGAAGGGGGCCAAAGGAGGTCTGATTCTGCAGTTCTGACTGTTCACTCAAGTTCACTCAAGGCATTAGTTACATTTAATATTAATGGCGCATTGTGGTACATTGTAAACTTTAAAATGACCGTCCTTCCAACTGCTTCAGGCTGAAAAGTGAACAAACTCATACACAGTTCCTCTTTCATGCCGGTCACTGGGGCCGAACATTAATATTCAATTTGTTTTTTTTTGTTTTTGGTTGGTTAATTGGGCCAGGTCCATCGCCGCATGCCCTTGAGATGTTGTGTCTGTTTTTATTGAACTTTGAACCACTAGACTGTGAAAAGGCCAAGCTGTGGGGAAGGGAACATTGCCCCCCCGGGGAGTGCCATTGTAATAATTAAAGGTTTGGTTCAGTCATACCGGCTAAATACTAAATGTTGGCACATTCTGATAAGACACACAGTTTGACAGATTCTGGGAAAGACGTGCAATGCTTTTCAGAGCAGAGGTTAATAGAGGCCATAATAAAACAGCAAGAATAAGATTAATGCTGATTGGTCAAGAGTGGCCTTGATGTAGCCTATGATATTCAGTTGAGTAAACTGGTCTAAACAGATATAAATTGCTCTGGGTATAAGGATTCACCAAGCGACTATAATGTAATGTGCTAAATGTGTCATTAATTAGGATAATGAGAGAATAATAATGAAGGTGATCTACAGGCCTGCTGATTCTTATTCCACTCATATAATGTCCGGTTAGCTGTATCTTTTTGAGCTGAAATCTGTGTAAACTGAAAATAAACTCTACAATTTCACAACACAAGGGCACCATCTACCAAAGCCCAGTTCCTAATAAAGGAGCATTAAAAAAATGAAACAGAAGAAAGACTCTATTATTTATACAGAATTCTTTCATTTGGATGTAAAAAAAATGTAAATGATGCCCCTCTGTAATACTTTAATGGCACCACACAGAGTCTGAGGAGATTAACAGTCGTGTCGCATGACTGCTGATTGTGACTCAGCATCCATTCTTCACAAAACACTAAGTAAAGCAGCACACTGGCTAATCTTCAAAGTTAGGAATTTAATGTAATATACTAGTGATTCAAATCTGAAGTCATAGGAGTCACTACAGCCTGTACTGCATCTTCTAATTAATGTTTATACAAATTAACTATTTAAATAGTCAACTCTATTCTTGTACCACATATAGTACCATGCAAAGTCATAGGAAGGCTTCTGCCCTTTCTTGGCAGATGGAGAAGCAACAAACTTTTAAGAAAAGAATGTTCCTTAAAATGTGGGAACTGATGTAGTGTTAATCTAGCCGTCCGACAAGATGTCAGTAACGTTCTGGAGACCATAATATACTCCTGTTACTTTTAATTGTGTTACTGTCAGTTGTTCTGATTTTAAACTGTGTCTTTTTTTTCTGAGGAAACTTACTGCTATTTTCTTTGACTGAGCCCAGAACTGTATTTAATGTCGATAATGATGACAATAAATTAATAAACTCAAGATCTTATGAAAATTTGATTTTCTTGGGAGCAACATTCCAAATAAATTCCAAGAATTGTGTCACATGTACTAATGTCTATATTTACCTCAAATTCATTCTTTAACTGGATGCTTTACACTTCATTTTACAATGCAGCACTTCATTTTACTATGTACTTATCCAGATATTACTGAGAACAGACACCCTGTTAAATTTACGAGGTGTCAGTCTCCATCCACTCCTGCGGTCTCTACCGTTGGACTAACCCTAAAATTGAGACACAGGTTTCTTACTTATTGACGCTCTTTTGCGGTATGAATATGCATCCACACAGGATAATGTCATCATCCCACAAAATTAGTGACAGTTAAAAGAGGAACGCCTGCCCTTTCTTGGCAGTTGGAGAAGCAATGAACTTTTAAGGTATTTTGGTAACTTGAAGACACCCAAGAACAAACTGCCATGTTCCCTTTGATACAGAATGAATGTTGGTGGAACAAATTACAGTACCAATTATTTCAGGTCAAATGATTAAGAGATGATATTAATAAGCTTTGATATTCCTTGGCATGCATGACTGTCCATGTTAGAATGATGAGATTAGTTGTGTTAAATCCCTGTTCAAGGGTAACGTGAGGATTTGGCAGGTGCAGCCTTTTGCTCTGTGGTCTGTGCTGTTTTCTGTGTCTTTGTCTTAGATATCACACGTTACGTTGAAGATTTGTTCATTACTGCCCCCTCCCACAAAAATAATTTTAAAAAAATTAAAACCACTGGACATCAGAAAAGCAGTGATGTGGAAGAAAGAAACCAATGGAGGAAGAAGAGAATGAAAGACAGGAAGACAACAGAAGGAAGGTCATTGAAGACAGAGGCTGGCTGACGACAGAAGCACCACTGGGGGGTGTAAAGATAAGGCTAAAATAACAAAGTGAACCTCCATAGAGTAGGGGGGGGGGGGGGGGGCGAAACCCGAGCAATTCACTGTGTGAATAAGAGTCTGACTGGAGAGTAAAAGCCCTACACTGAGGGAGACAAGCATCATGTCGGCTCTAAGGAGAGAAAGAATATATTAGAATTAGAGAAGAGAAACAAACATGGCAAATTAGGAAAGGAGGGGGCCATGGTGACGTAGAATACCGGGGGGAGGAACTGAGAAGGACCCCAATCACATCAGATCTGGGAAGCATGGCGGAGATTCTGTCACATCTTGGGTAAGAGTGCAGGTCTATGGAACTGGCTGGCTGGGATTTACTGATGATGCAACTGATCTGCAGGTGGAATGAGGACGTGAATGGAAACAGTCTGTTTGCGCGTAACGTTGGGATCTGCATCGGGAAAAACAGCCGGAAACTTTGAAACTGTCTAAGTGAGCCTGATTTAACCCCCTCCCCTACAGCTGCTTCAGTTAGGTCTCATGGAGGGATCATGAAAATATACATTAGGCGAACGTCGATAGCTCAGGTAATTTCCCAGGGATGTCTGCTTAGTGTAACTTCCCTTAAATAAATTTACGGTAATTTTGCTCAGTAGATGAACTACATACAGTACGTACAAATGCTAAACTAAAACAGGGGGGACCAAACACACACACACACACACACACACACACACACACACACACACACACACACACAAAATTGTGCAGATTAGCATGTGTATGCAATCATGAAATCACATATACATATCAGGTCATTTTTGAATCTGTAAAAAAAATATAAAGATATGCATTCAAAAATGTGCTGTCCCTTTCAGCACAGTATTACCATCATGCTCATATTATATGTGAATCTGTACAAGCACATTCGCTACTTTCACAGCATGATGACACTGGAGCCAGTATGTGCAGCTTTGCTGGTAGTTGATACAGATTTGAACACAGCTCTATGTTAACACTGCCCAGTAAATCCTCCGGGCTCAATTCCCATGCACGTCACATTTCCCACATAGTTCCAGTTTCTAAGGCCGTTCTTTCCTGCTCACTGCTCAGCCTTAATCATCGGCTTCAGTCGCCCGATCCCCGCACACGGTTACCAAGTCAGAGGTGCGACGCGCTTCCTCAAGGCATTGATTTCCAGCATCAGAGGGAATAGGAACAAACAGACCTCGTCAGACCCCGAGCATCAAATGTCACAAACCGAAATGGTAATGACCGTTAACACTTTGTCAGATGTGAATAATAAGTTCAGCGTTCTTGCCGCGCCTGGCGGTGAAGGCCATTAAAGTTTAAAAAGGTCCTTCCCAATTAATTATAAACAAAAGAGTTTCGGTGAAGGCATATGCTGTGGTGATGCTTAATGTAACACGGGAGATTCATCCATCATTCATCCACTCAGTTGCAAAAGTTGCGGGTCATGAAGGATCTGGGGCCTCTATGGCCGGCAGCGCTGGGCAATAGGTAGGAAACACGCTGGATAAAGTGCTAGAGATTTTCACAAAATAACACAATAAAATATATAAATAGAATTAAATAAACAGCAGTGCAGATCTAAGCAAATACAAAACTTGAATACCAGAGGTTGGTGGACAATAATGAAAGGTAAGTAGAATACAAAGGGCTACAAAACATGATGAAACCAGAGAAACAACCAAGGAGACGGCGTCCAGAGATGATCTCTGTCCTTCCATCTCCCAGCATCCCTCTGCCCCGCACGACTCTGCACAACTCTGCACGACTCTCTGCAAAGCAGGCGTTGGCCCACGTTTGAGTCGCCCAACCTTCCAATCAGAATAGCACCTGGTCTTCCAGCCAAAATGTTTCCTGCCATCTAGTATCCTCAAATGGATGTGTCAATCAGCCCATTTTCCAATCAGAACTCTGTCACCCAACTGTCCAATCAGAAGGCTCGCTTGAGGCCACACCACGGGTGTTAAACTTCTGACAGTAAAAGATGGAGATAAAACGGACAAAACTCAATGTAAAACATTGGACCTGCCTCCGAGTTCCCCAGAAATCCAACATATTTCTCTGTGTTAGCAACTGATGGGAAAGATAACTGGCCTAGTCCTGATTTAAACGCTGCAGAGTTGTTTTTTCCCCAAGTAACATACTGGCCTCCCCAGTGGTGGGGAAGCAGGCCTGGGCAAGCAAAAAGCAGACGTCAAGGTGCGGGTGTAAAACACGGAACAAGATTCCAAGATTCATTTATCACATGCAGTGCTGCTTGTATAACGTACACTGGAATGTTTATTTTGGTAGCTTCCCCAACTGTGCCACATAAAATTAGACAAATCATAGTCTAAAAATATACAAAATATAATAATATTCAGTAAATATACAACTATAGAAATCTCAACAAAACTATAAGACAAAAGTACGATGAATACAACACAACTTAGTGTGATTTTGGATGCAAATATGCAAGGGTAGATGATGAAGGAGAGGGAGAGAATGGAGGAGAGAGTGACTGTGTGAAGAACAGGGAGCGGTTTCACCTATATCACTGCCCTTGGCCAAGCCACAGTGCCCTGCTGGGGGCATCTAAGATCTTTAGAGACTCTTATACAAAGTTGTAGTGATGCTTTAATTAAATAACATGCAGAGCTACTGATATGTCCAAGGAGCAGATGAAAAGAAATTGTCTATCACGATGGCGTTTGCCTAGCGAGTTTACCATAACAATTATTGGCCAGTTTAGCAATCGACAAAGTGCTTATGTGCTAATTACGGCAGACATGATGTAAGTGATCTCATTCCCATTGGACCACCGTCTGTTTGGATCCGCCTTCCGCTACACTTATGTCCAATCGAATAATCCCAAAAGATACCTATAGAACCACTGTAGGTAAAATGAAAATGTGCACTGCAAATGCTGCAGTGATATATGCAGTGTCCCGTATGGGTCAGGGGATAGGCTACGGAATGATTTGTATCATATAGACACCAAAGTCTTCACAACTGTAAATATCCACTGATACTCTGGAAAAAGTTCCACATTACCCCTGAGAATGAATCTGCTGCTTATGCAGCACCTTTTGTTGAAGCTCCATGGAAGACTCCATTGTGAATCCGTTTTGACTCTGAGCAGTACAAGTCTTGAGTACTTGAGTATTCTTTGAGTGAAATGATGTGATTGGCTCTTGCTGTCATACAGATAGAAATGGCTCAATGCATCTCAAGTAAAAGGTCGAGTCGCAAACATATGAAATCAGAAAAAAACTCAAATAATGCACTATTAATCACGTAAGTTCATTAAATGCCTACGTTTCGCCATGGAAACAGATCATTTATGAGATTCAATATAATGCCGATTGAGGCCAGCAGAGATACTGAGTCTTTGAAAACGCTTGCCTTGTATAATTGATAATGCGAGATGGGGGGGCGGCCCTCGCTAAAATAACGCTAGCTCACTATGAAAGCCGCTTCCTGTTCCATCATCAATTTCTGTCTGCTGAAATGCCAAGGACAGATTTTATCAGTGTTTGATTATTTCATCTCCTGTTTCTAACAGAGAAGCATTCGCCTGCGAACACTGTGTCACCAAATATGCTTCTGTGCAATAACAGCTGGTAGACAAATCTATTAATAAAACGTCATTGTGTGAGGGAAACGCAAAGGCTGATTTTGTCATCGTGAGCTACATCTATCAGACAGGCGAGTTTTCCCACCCTTGCTGCTGTTTCTATATCATCATACAGTGATGCTCCAGACTGATATAATCATACTTCCCAGCCTCCCCACTAAAGGTGTCCCTGAAATCCAGAGCCAGCGTGAGATGAGCTTCCCCCCGATTGGTTGACTTGACCCGCATGATGTTATTAGCAAACCCAATTGAGATCCATCTGCAGGCAGGCATTTAAACCTCTCCTCAGATCCTGTGCATTTCACGAGACGGCCGACCAAATGCTATTACAAACTGGCTAACGTCCGGCATGACATTACACATAATTCGCTTATGTGACATCAAACAGTTTATTCTTACAATGACTTTGTGACTTCAATTTACGGAGCTGGCTCAGTTTCGTGGGATGTCTAATCATGAGTCTGCCCTCCTGGGGGTGAATAATGATAGAAGACGGCCCAGCAAAACACTGCATCGGGAAGCTTCCCCATGTGCCCAGCATCGGAGAGGTACTGGGAAGGTCTGAGTGGGTTTGGCATCCAGCATAATCACTGTAGGTGCCTGACTACACCAGATTCATTTTCAGATACTGTTCTTTGAAAAATATGGTTCCTGTCACTAATGTCCAGGCAGGTAATTTCTCTATATGCCCCATACAGTGGCTTAAAGATGTATTGAAATCCTTCCCATTCTGTAAATCGACAAAATTGTGTGTTAATTTTTAGATGTATGCATCCATCCATCAATACTAATCTGATGTGTGGGGTTATGGGAAGGGGGGGATTGAGTCTGGAGCCTGTTGCAGTGAGCCTGGAGGCCTGCTGCGCACTGTACAGTGCACACACTCGCACATTATGTAATATCCTGTTCAAAACCTGAACATAAATTGGGGCTGTGGGTGTCTGAAATATACCTTGGATACATGTGGGTGTCATCCAGCTGTGTCTCATTATTAAACATGTGAGAGAATGTGTGACCCTGATGCCTGCTCCCTGCTCCATCCCCTGCCTAGGCTCTATTCCCACCCTGCCCCAGCCCCGCCTAGACTCCACATGGCTCCTCCTCCTGCCCCACCCAGACTCCACCCTGCCCCTGCCCAGGCCCCCCCCAAGCCCCCCCCCGGCCCCCCCCCCCCCCCCCCCGCAGCCCCCCCCCACGCCCCCCCCCCCCCAGAACCCACCCCCCAGCACCCCCCCCCCCC
>JAABNY020000034.1:22767876-22780994 GCA_015164015.2 Brevimyrus niger
CGCTCCTGCAACACTCCCAGGGGGGGCCCCCACGCCCCCCATCTTGGGGTGGGGGTGTGTGGGTGGGGGGGGGCGGGGGGGGGGGGGGGGCAGAGTCAGAGCAAAAAGATACACAGTATGCCTACCTCTGCTCCAGTGCTGCATCGATTTTCTGGCTAGAAGGAGTCCATCATGCACTTGGTATGAAGGTAGAGATCCTGTCTTCAGTAAGTGATACTAATAGCCTTACAAAACGAACCAATTAAATAATTAACTTGTGCACCATATGGCATCACCGGGAGCTGCTGCTGTAGATCACAATGATGCCCCTTTATGCACAGATGGATTCCATGATATGATTTGGATTAAGAGCCTCGCTGCTAGTAATTTGAACCCGCAGCATCCTGGTCACATGACACTGTGGAAATTTACAACGGCAGCCCCTGACGTAATTGGGTGCTTCAAATCCCCCCCCAGATATGCATTTTATGACTGAGCTAAAGATAAATATGATAAATCTTTAACACCTACAATTAATTAGGATTTTTTTTAAAAAGCCAAAAAGCAGAGGGTTACGCAGTTATCGTGGGATTACCACAGCAGTCGTTTCATTTTTTCCATATCTGGTAATCATTTCCTCGGCCCTGGAGCCTGTCACTTCCAGCTTCATGAACTCCTGCTTCCAGCTTATTCACATAACAAAATTTTAGTTTAGATTTTACTGATAAATCTGAACTGAAGAGCGACGTGATTTTCCCTGTTCGGTATTTCACTGTAGGGATTCATGGTAAGGGTCTTGAAAATGTGTGCTAGATGGGATCGCATGGAACCGCTTCCCTCTCCCCCAGCCTGAAAACCCCTGACAGAGGCCATGACCCAAGCTCTGCCGCCATCCACCGCGTTCTCCTCGTGATGCGAGTGGGCATCCTGCGAATCGCTGCGCCCTCATAAATGCTGCATGCTGCTTGGACCCGCATGGTGGGCGACACCTGCCTGTGTCTGCCTGGTGTCTGCCTGTGTCTGCCTGGTGTCGGCCGTCACAGTGTCACAGAAGGGCCAAAGCCTTTTGCTCTGTTTTCAGATATGCCACCTGTGCGTCACTTTCACAGTATACATCCGCTCCCCCCCCAAAAAAAATCTAATATCACCGTAAGAAACGCCAATATGTGGTTTGACTGACAGGTCGGGGAAAAAAAAGAGGCAACCTGGGACGCTGGCTGCTCTCGACATTGTCCTTTCTGAGTGATAACACTGGAACAGCATTGACAGATAAGACTTTTTCTAAAAGCACATCTGCTCTCATGCTTAATGCTTCTGCTTCTTCATGGAAGCCTTGACCTTTCAAAAATGCTAACAAGGGGGTGTCTTGAATCGGACAGCAAAGGTAAACTTACGGCTAGTACTGCTTTCATCGAAAGCAGTCGAAAGGTCTCATTAAGCCTCATGAATCTGATAAGTAGACAGAACATGCTGCTTTCAAGCTGAAATAGAATATAAGAATGGTTTAATTACTAACAGGCTCAAACTGAAACTTATTTGGGCTAGACTGTGAAGATGAGTGCAGGGGAAGACCTTGAAGGAGAGTGTCCTCTCAGTGGAGAAGGTCCACAGCTGTGCCCCACCCTCTAGTTCTGGCACCAGTACTGGTTTCATGGTGCAGACAAAGCCCACTAATGACTGAAAAAAAAACTTCCTATGGATCTTCAACTGCTACAAAAAAACTACCCCTACAGTACGATGCACCACTCAGTCAAAGGGAAAAGCAGCTGCTTTAATATAGGGCTTTTTTTCTGAGGGGTTAGCAGCCCCAGGAAAAAAAGATAATCCATGCAGTGTAATTCTTCTCCGAAATGTGCCTCTCGTCATTAAAACATTAGCAGCGAGATCGATTATTGCGAGCTGCTGCTCCTTTAAATTTTCCGATATCATCTTGTTTGAGTAAAATGCGTCTGATGCTGGGGCTTTGCTGCTTTAATTATAGCCGAAACGAGCTTAATCCCGCTTCAAACGCAGCTGTGGTTTCAGCGTCCTGTGTGGCGAGTCTGCAGGGGTATTTAAACCGATTCTGCCAGGGCACGGTGCCACGGCGCCGGCTATGAGCGCAGCGGGGGCGCGGGGATAAAAAGGGGCACCGCAAAAAAGCGACGCGGGGCCCGCAAAGGAGGCCTTTCCTCCCCCTTTGCATTCCCATTCAGCTGCAGTGACAGTGACTCATCTGACACAAGGTATGACGGCAAAAAACAATTTAAGCTGCACAGAAATAAACGCACCCAGATGACGTACCCCTTACAGCCCGATCCGTAAAATGAACAGAACGACAGGACGCGTGCGTGCGCCTGCGTGCACGCATTTAAATACTCAGATAAACACGCAAACACAACGGTATCTAGCTGCATCGTGAGAATTAATGTGTATTACATTAGTAAGTATCATGAATAAATATAAAGAAAAATATGTGATCCTGTTTGTGGCAGACTCGAAGAGCCTAATAGGTTTTCCTTTTTCCGAATCACTCAGTTTAAAATTGGTGTGACACTTGTGGTACACTTGAGCGTTATGTTGTTGTATTTGTATTGATCATATCAATACTGCATGGTAACTGAATTTTCGATTTTCATCCCCGCTGCTGACAGATTAGCAGAGATGTAGATAAACGAAAAAGGACAGGTTGCTGTTGAGGATGATGTCAGCCCTGAGCCACGAACGTAGCTACAGTACACACAGCCTTATCTGCGCTCGCTGTTGATGAATGGCGGCCTCGCGACAAAGCCGCCACCGGAAACAGCTCATTCAAGTGTGACATTTATTCTGTAGTAACAAACACGGGATCTGTTGCTTCAAAACTATTCATCAACTCATTTTGAGAAATGCGGGGGAGACAGGAGTGAAGTCATTAACTTCTGCTAGTAAATGAAATTCAACACCGTCCTGTTGTCCCGTTAACCCAGAAACCTGTTCAATAGCTAATTAAGGCAATTACTCTGCGAATGACATGCCACTTAATCAGGAAAGCCATTCGCAGTTTTGGCTTAGTGTCCATGGGCAGTCTGAGACGTCTGCTTGCAGCAGCCCTCACACTGTGCTGTGCCTTAAAAATAATTTATTTAAAATTTATCATTGGGACAGTGGCACGGTGGTGCAGTGGTTAGCGCTGTTGCCTCACACCTCTGGAACCAGGGTCAGAGTCTCTGCCATAGCTCCACATGTGTAGAGTTGGCACGTTCTTCCTGTGTCGTTGTGGGGTTTCCACTGGGTACTCCAGTCCCCCCATCTCCCCCACAATTCCAAAGACCCGCTGAGGTTAATTGAAGTTAGCAAATTGCCTGTAGGTGGGTATGTGTGAGTGACTGGTGTTTGTGTGTGTGCCCTGTGATGGGTTGGTGTACCATCCTGGGGTTATTTTCTGCCTTGTACTGTATGTGTGAGTGACTGGTGACAGGACTGAATTAACAGGGACTGAATAGCGGCTGTTAAAGTAAGTTCAAGTGAATCTAAAGTCATGCTTTTATAAATAAATAAATCTGCTCCTAAATATACATAATTATGAGTCGACAGAGCGAATAAAGACAAATAAAACGTAATTAAGAAATTAATTACAAAGTGAATGATTCCTTTTTTAATTATTGTTTTCTTCAAACATGATTTTATGTAAAGTAACATGAACAGCTATAAATTTCTCTGATTTGTGAAGGGATGTTTTTAAGGGTCCAGCAGAAATTAGGGAGTTTATCTAGCAGCATATTGGTGGCCACTCCCAGTTCCTTAAGGGCCCATATTTCACGTAGCTCACAATCCTCATCAGCAGCTGTCTACTTACAGGCTGCAGAGGATCCGTCAACCTCAGCGTTTTTATTGTCCAAGGTGGCTGGACACTGAAGGACTCCCGTCACTGTCCCCGAGGACGGCCAAGTCCTGTCACCAGAGCCCCTCTCCAGTGGGGCTGAGGTGTTCAGGCTGTGACATCCGAGCACTGGCAGCATTGATTTTCCAGTTTAACCCTGCGATTTGCCCGGCTGACAGTGTAACGCCTTGTCCCCAAGGAGGGGACCTGCCTACCACTGCCACCTTCCTGGTGATGCTGAGAGGCACTGTTTTCAGGACATGGATGAGTTTCTGCTGTCTGCTGCGTGGCGGCCCTCTTATACTGGATAAGTGTCAGCACGTTCCCCTGCCGTGCATCACTAGCAGCCGTGGGACGTCTCTTCTGTAATCTTGGTCTCACTTACAGTAGCACTCTGCGGCTCAACCTGGGGTCGGCCAATAGGACTGTGGCTCAACCTGGGGTTGGCCAATAGAATTGCAGCTCAACCTGGTGTCGGCCAATAGAACTAGAGGCAAAAAAAAAAAAAGGCGGGAACTGCACTGTGCCGAGTCACAACGCCGAGTCCCGCTCAACGGTGGCGACACGCCCTTTGTTCCCCGCAGAGATACCGCCGTGGATAAGCAACACCACAAAACAACAAAGCTCAACTCCGCAACACAGCGCTGCTGGGACTTTTTTCTTGTATGACTTTGATCTGCTTTCAGTTGACGGGAGAGGCAGACATGTTTATAGCTGTGATTGCACATGACACCTAAATTAAAATCAGCAGGACTTCTCCTCCCTCTGATGTCATTTGTCTTCTTTAGGCGAAAGCTGCAGCAATTCATCAAAGCTGCGTATAAACAAGTGCCTGTTTGTGATAGCTTATAAAAAAAATGTTCCGCTTGCCCCGAGCCTCTGGGAGTAACTCGCTACAAACCATCTCAGAGGGATTCTCATGCTATTAGTGGCTGTGCTGAGTTGAACAAGGGGGGGGGACATGGAAAGGTTTATCACGGTACAAGATTAAAATACATTAAAGTGCCCAAGTCAGGGCTCTCTCTTCCATTATAAACATCTGAGACAATAATTAATTTCATACAGATCGCATTCGCATAGCAAAGCAGGGGAGATCTTCGTGCTCAGCAGTCTGGGCGGATCCAGCATTTATTTCTTATTCAGCAGACGCTTTTGTCCAAGGTGACATATGAGTGAGTTAAGAGCACAGAGTCTGCTGGTGACCCTGGAGAAGTCAGGATTAATCAAGAACCTGCTGGTGAAATGATTATTCTGCTGCCTGTGGGATATCAACCCACAACCTTAAATTTTTTTTGGACTCGGACCGAAAGTGTGTGTTGTAAACATGACTGGAGGACTGTGGCAGCTACCAGTGACACACTGGGAACTTGACCCTGAGAGGTCATGCACCCTAAGCACCCTAAGGGAGCATAAATCGCTTGCAATGATCCATGTCAGTTTATTCTTACAGAATCTGACCGAAAAAAGAAAAAATGCCGTTTTCTGTAACATGACACATTATTCTGTAAAATGACACATTATGAAGTGCTCTGAAATAAACTGAAATGTGGGCGGAGTATTGAGTTTGATTTCCTCTATTTATATATATATATAGCGCCTTTCCCCACCTGGTTGAACTAAGAACTTAACACAGAATTGAATGGCCATGACTCGTAATGAGCTATGACACATACACCACCTGTATTTGTGATAAATATGATAGCTTTGGCTTAGATGTTTAATAGAAAAGCATTTGCTCCAGAAACAGTGTAACAAAATCAAACAGATCCAAAGAAATCAAGTGTAGTAAAGTTCAAAAAGATCTGTTTATGTCCCAAAAAGACATTTTCTTCCCTTGAATGGATTGTTACGCTTCCTTTTGGTGGAAGAGCTGTCAGGATGAATTAGGACCAGGGCTGTAACACCCAACGCCTGAGAAGGCAATGTTCACGTCCCGAGTAGCACGTTTGCCCCCCACACAGCCCAAACAACGCACGGTCAATCCTGCGGAAGAGTAAAGAACACACATTTAAATCCGCCCGACAGGTGAGTGTGAATTCATTTTGGAATTAAAAGCTTCACGCCTCTCGCCTGACTGAGCTGTTAAAGAAAATGGCTTTTAGCGGAGTGTCATCCCTGCGGTGTATCCCCTTATAGCCATGCCGGAGTGTCCTACATGGTGGCTTCTGTCGCTCCCTCTCTCTCTGTCTCTCCCTCTCTCTCTGTCCCTCTCTCTGTCTCTCTCTCTGACCCTCTCTCTGTCTCTCTCTCTGTCCCTCTCTCTGTCTCTCTCTCTGTCTCTCTCTCTGTCCCTCTCTCTGTCTCTCCCTCTCTCTCTGTCCCTCTCTCTGTCTCTCCCTCTCTCTGTCCCTCTCTCTGTCTCTCGCCGGGGCTGTCCAAGTACTCAGTGCTGTTGCTCCATAAGCTTCTGAGCGTTATAGCAATTACGCAACACTACAGCAGAATCAGAAAGGGGAAAAGAGGGAATGCAGACTGTGTACAGAACTCACAGCAACCGCTTCTGGCATCAAGCGCTTCAAACAATGATGCACCTCAGAGCAGATATTGAAATTTCATGAGATCATGTACCAAAGATCCTTGTTACATATGTTAGTCTTTCATTTTTAAGTTAAAAGTACCATGTGCATCAAAGCCATTCCATCCATACATGCATCTTTTAGGTGCATATCGTGGTGAGGTTCATGGGGGGGGGGCAGCAGAGGGTCCGTCGCGGGGTACATATACACTCATACATACAATCATACAGCAGCTACAAATGTGAATTAAACATCTGAAGCTACGCCTTTAGCTAAGCATAACATATGAATATAACAGACAACACTACAGTGTCGGAAGCAAGCAGCGGCTTGATGGGAAGAGGTTCATAGCACCTGCGAGGCTGAATCACACCCCTCCCTGCCGGGGAGGTGGGACCTCGTCCTGCAGGTGGGTGACCTGGTGTCTCCACATGAGCCACACAGTGTCCTGCCAGGAGCCGCTACCCCACCCCCATGGCTCTGCTGTCTCAGCCCCATAGCCTCATGTCCTGTGTATGTAATTATAGTCATATACTACAATTATGTTTTTTCATATTCTATTAAGTCAGCTAACATGAATCATCCTATAAATTGTTGTCAACAAGTAATAGTTGCTTAGTAATATATTATATGAGAAAAGTTTATTGTGGATAAAGTCACTAGGTCGACAGTGTTCTGTCGGCCTGATGAAACCTTGAACATCGCAGAAAGCACCGTCTTTTGGACCTCCTCTGGGTGATGGATGGAGCTGTAAAGGTGAAGGGATGAACCCCCCCCCCCCTGCACACTCCGATCCTACACCCTCGTCCCACGTGCCCCTGAAATCGGTGAACCTCTTCTGAAAGTCAAGATCTCTTCTTTGCACATGGGAAATCATCTAGAAGATAGATTAATGTTCTATATCATAGTTTTGTTCTGAAACCACTACAAGCAGAGCCACAGGCTGTGAAGCCTGGAGAAAAATTATGAAATCATGTTCTGTAATATAATATAACCCTTTCTAACCAACCACACTGCAGAACAGGCCATAAATATAGCTAAAAGTGCAGTTATTGTGTCTTACTCAATAAACCTTGACATGGTTTTGATATTCTCATGTTTTCTATGTAACGTATGAATGATTCTCAGCTGTCATGGAGGGATGGGTATAATCATGTCATCCCAGCAGAAAACAGAAGTTATGGAAATGCAGCATTTTATTTTGCACAGCAGGGCACAAACGCCTTATGAGATTTGACCCATTATGCAGCAATTTGCTCATTTCTCTCCGTTTCATAATGATGAAAAGTGTAGGAGAGTGTAAAGGAAGTTTGCGCAGAATGGCTGATGAGAAAACCTTCAGACTGATGTTATTCTGCACTCTCCCCCTGTCGTTTGTCATTTATATTTCATGGGGATAATTAAATGGGATGCAATGAACACCAGGCGTCGTAAAATCAGCACACTGCAGGAAACCGTAAAAATAAGGCGTAGCCACTAACACCCTGAACTGCAACCATCTAATTTTGAGAACCGCGACCAATACAGGGTCCCGGCAGACCAATACCAGTAAGCACAGGACACACCCCCTGTGAGATAGCTGCTCATCTCCGGGGATACTCGACAAGTGCAACTCGGTGATATCTGTTTCCGCAAACTGCATGTCCCTGGGCTGTAGAGGGAGACTGGTGCATCCAATGGAGAGGACCCAATTTCCACAGAACTCGGAGCAAATGCGGGGATTAATCCCACAGCCCTGGGGGTGTGACACCTCCGCTGCTCACATCGCCGCCTCCAAGCTGCGTAGCGTCCTAAGACTTTTCAAATGGGCTGCTTGGTGACCAACAGGAGAAGCTGAAAGTCACAGAGATGCACCAGCAGAAAGTAATAATAATAATAATAATAATAATAATAGCAATAATAATAATAATAATAAAAAAACAGGTCACAGCAATTTCAGCATCAAAGTAAATTGCTTGGCTTTCTGCTTCCTTGGGCTTCAGACACGCTTATGGATAATTCACTGCGGCGGCTTCTGAATCCTCCTGCGAGGTGGGGGATGCTTTATAGACACGGCCAGGCTGCTGAAATCTTCGGACGGCAGATTATGGCTACGGAGTAAACAGGCCCATCAATCACCCCGCCGTCTCTCCCCGGTGCGACGCCTCGCCCAGGTACGTCCCATCCGTCACGCCGACACCCCTACAGGAGGACGAGACCTTCCCCAACGTGGCCCCACCCACAGAGGTCAGCCAGGTGTGACCGATTGGGCGGGGCCTACAGCGGGCCCCATTGATGCCACAGTTGGTCGCTAAGGAGCCAAACGCTGTGTGACAGAGAGCGGGGCACCGTGCCGGTCCAGGGGAGGGTAACAACCCACGGTTCAAGCACAGTGCAGTAACCCCCTTCACATCCATGAGGGTTTCGTTCCAAAGGTCCCCATAAGTATGAAAACTAGTGAATAAATCTTAGGCCCTCTAACCTCAGCCTGTAACAGCCTGCCAGCCAGTACTGTACGCTACACTTTGCATGTCAAATTGCTCCATTTCCTATCTAAGGTTTTTTATATAATGTGTAAGAGTGGTGTAATCCCAGCGGTGCCTCAGGCATTTTGGGCAGTGGTGGCTGGTTGGTTAGGGAAACACACTTGTAACTGGAAGATTGCAGGTTCGAATCCCCAACCGGCAAGGCAGCACTGAGGTACCCTGAGCAAGGTACCATCCCCAAGCACTGCTCCCCGGACGCTGAATTAGCTGCCCCCTGATATGTCACGAAAGTCACACACTGTATGGCTTTAATGCAGAGGACACATTTCGCTGTTGCGCACTGTTTGCTGTGCTGTGGTGTGTTAATGACCAGTGATCACTAAATTCTAATTCTAAGAGATGTAAATAATGCCCCTGTATGTACAAAGATACTACATTCTGGACACATTGTTTAAAATGCAAATTACCAGCACTGAAAAGTTTAAAGATTATTGTAAAACATGCGAGATTGCATCGTGAGGAAGACAGCTGACAGGTGAGTGAGGCTGGCCGTCGAGACAAAGATGCGCAGCCGACCCAGGCCAAGGCTTTTAATATTAAAGATGTAGCATGCCCTTACACTAACAAATATTACGTATCACTAACATTTATATATTATATGATTTTATGTGACCCAGATCATTGTCAGAATTATTGTTGGCTTACGCATAGTGCTTGAGTTCTTGCAATCTTTTGGTAAGTGGGAAACATTCCCCTTTAATTGCTCACAGCCAACTGGCAAATGAGCGCAAATATAACGGGGTTACTGTGTATATGAACCACATATTGCAGGTTGAGCAAATAACTATAATGCTCTGGGGACACAAAGGTAAAACAGGGGAAGAGTCTCTGAAATGCTTCAGTACTGCAGGGTTTATCCCGGGAGGGAATTCAGGACAATTATATCTTTCGCAGTTGATTGTTGCTTATGTCGTTAACAACTTTAAATGGCAGCTTAGTGCCGCATTAAACCAACATTAATCCAGCAGCGCAAAAATACTGATACTTTGCCAGTCACTGCATAGCTCCTCCTCAATGCAGGGACTTAAGTGAGTCAGCTACCTGTCACCAAAAATGTAAATTAAAATAGAAAAGATGTATTTCTGTGAAAGGTGTGGGCCTGCTCGTGCCCAGTCAGGGCATCTGCGTTACGCCTGTACATTCTGCACACAAGTCATGGCGATACGGCCGCACGCAGTGCAAGGAAACTGGGGGCTATAAGAACCCTGATACTGGTGAATAAAGCAGACAGGAATCCTCAGACAATATACTAACACACCTTTGGAAAGAAGTCATGCTTTTTATATCAAGAATCATGTAGGCCTACAAAATAATACACCAACAATAATTATGAACTATTAATATTAAATCCTAGGCTATTGTGTACGTGTGGTATGTTCAATTTATCCTGCCAGTCAGTTGCAGGAGGAAAATAAATCACAGCCATTTCTCTCAGAGTTGAGGGCCATTTAATTCTTTTTCTCATTACCGTTCATGGCATGGTCAGATCGTCCGGGGGGTTGCTCATGCCCCGGAAGGGCTCTCTCCTGTCTCCAGACCCGGAGTCTTTAACATGAGGTTAACGTGCCGTATTATGGCTCCCAGTCTATACAGTATTTCTTCCCTGCTGGCGCACGGTGATAAAGCGACAAGTTACTCCAATGGCCAATGTAATTTCATTGCCTCTTTGGATTCCAAGTCAATACCTATTACACCAGAGACGGGCCCCAATTTCTCTCGCAATAGTTCTTGAGAGAATGACCGTCTGAAGCAGAGTTTATTGGGACCTAAAACAGTGCCATTCTCTGAATACACCATGACCCATTAAACGCTTATAGATTTTTAAAACATTGTTTGAAGGCTCAAAGCTTAATTTTAATGGCCAAGATTAATTTCTCAAATTAAAGTTTCTGGGTAGCAGTGTCTTGCTTCAGAATGTCACAGAAATTTGTGGCTTCTTGGTGGAATATCATGCAACGTCGCTGTCAAAGCCTGCGGCAGATTTGCACATCAAACCGTGAAAATGTTTTTGACAATGCACAAATGGGAATGGAAATACCCAAGCCAACAGCCCTTGAATCAACAGGGGGAAAAAGAATTTTGGTATCTATGATATATTGCATATGTTTCC
Organism: Brevimyrus niger; assembly: GCA_015164015.2. Taxonomy (NCBI): domain Eukaryota; kingdom Metazoa; phylum Chordata; class Actinopteri; order Osteoglossiformes; family Mormyridae; genus Brevimyrus; species Brevimyrus niger. The sequence goes on from JAABNY020000034.1 coordinate 22,778,848, forward strand.
TTTTACTTCAAGTACAGCAAGAACTTTGCCTCTAGGTCTGGTTAAAGCCTACATTTTTACAACATAAAGAGCTTTCAAGGTGACTGTAACTCAAATGCAACTTAAGCAGACAATACGCAAAGAGAATGTTTAAATCCTATCATCCAGCACTCTGCTGGAAATCAGGCATCTCAAATGATCCTGCAAATGATCAGAAAGAGACAAAGAAGCCTTAGTCTGACCAATGAAGCATCTACATATTTAACAAGGGTACAATCCTACAGGCAAAACCGGTGTTAAATAGTGAGTGCAGTGACAAAACAGTCCACTAACTGGTTGTGATGATAATCATTTAGGAATTTTGAGAAGCAGTGCATTTTTAAATGACATCTTTATTTTAGGTTTACATCAAATATATTCTAGCGAAGCGTGCAGATCCTGCAGGTCCAATGCTGGAAGCAGGGAGGAGCTCCTTAAACAGCCCTGAGCCAGCCTTAGCTTGTGAGGATACATTGCCGTCACGGTGAGCTAATTCATCCTGATGATCATCTTGGCCTGGCCTGACTGGATGTTCGTCAACAAGCATCCAAGAGGTGAGGTAAATGACAAATTCTTTAGCGCACTGGAACGCTTCCCTTCGCCTGTGCTCCAGCTTGCTCTCCGTGGCCTGAGGGTCACAGCACAGCGTCAGCTAAGGGGCAGCAACCCTGGAGCTGGGAATTGATTGCTTTGCACGAGGGCCCACGGACACGTGACTGGCCCCGCCACGACTGGGGGCTGGGATCGGCGACCTTCCCACAGAGACCCAGCCCGCTGAACCCCCAAAGCACACATAGTCCCTACTGCTGTAAAGTACAGTTTAACATGGCTGTATCTCAGAGACTTCCCTGCCGATGACACTGAGAGCCACAGGGTGCTTCATTATCAATATGACTGTACTTATGCACAAAGCTAAGAGCATCAGTTAAAAATTGTCCACAGGAACAGGACATGTCTTATACCATTTCAAGTATCCTTCTCCTTTTAGTTCATCCAGTTATCCTTTTATATTGGACGTTTAACTGTACATTAATCTATGTAATTAGATAATAGTGTCGCCCCAGACAGGGAGAGATCGTGATCTGAGCTGCACTCCTTCCCAGCATGTGGTGTCTGCATGTTTTTTTATTGGTTTATTCTCCTTCTCGGTTGTCTCCTGCTGGCCAATGGTGTGCGGTAGCTGACCTGGCATCCCTGTATCTCTCCCTGAGAGGGCGGGACGTGTCCTGGGATGCCCTGGCCTTCTGTCCCAGCTGTCCCCCTGCCCGGGGGCTCCTAGAAAACGCTCCGGGCTCAACACAATTCAGGGAAAGTGGTTGGAAGACATTTGGTAATTACTGTAGATGCCAATTAATAATATTAAGTCAATAACAGTCATGTCCATACAAACATTTTATACTAACCCACTGCATGTTATTAAACAGCACACAGTCCAAATAAAGTCTAATGCATCCAGACGCTTCCAGTGTCATTAGTCAAAATTAGTTTTAGCAAGTTAAAAATGGATCTGATAATTTGACTTTTTCTTTGCGCCTAATCTTAACACTGGCTTCAGGCCACAAGTCCATAGAAACATAAGTGCTGAGCTTTAGACCCCTGAAAGACACTGCATCCTTCTCAGTCAGCCTAGAGGAGCAGATAAGAGAACCAGCCTCACTCAACACCAAGTCTAGACTTTTTGCACAACACCAAAGATGACAGCTTGGGCCACAACTGTCTCTGAACCTCCAATTACCTAAATCAGAGCTTCAGGTTCTAGGAGGAAAGCCCTGATCTTCTGATCTGGAGACAGAAGTACCTGAGAATCTGCAGCTGTTGGTGTTGTTATTTGAATGAATACAATCAAACACTAAAAAGTATTGTATTTGTTTGGTTACTTATGATTAAGGTTATGGCTGGATAAGGGATATGGCAGTCATTGGTGGGATAAGGGTTTTGATGATAGAAATTAAGAATTAAGGATTAAGGATTATGGAGAGTCCCCACAAAGATATAATTACAAACCTGTATGTGTGTGTGTCTCTGTATGTGTGTGTGTGTGTGTGTGTGTGTGTGTGCAGGCATGAATGCATGTGTGTGAGAGGGATTTATCTCTGCCAAGTTTAACTATTTCAGGTTACCGGATATAT
>JAABNY020000034.1:22793674-22811694 GCA_015164015.2 Brevimyrus niger
ACACCCCCACAGGGGCGCAGCCCCCCCCACAGGCCGTAGCCCCCCCCCCCCCCCCCCCCCCCAAGCTGGGGGACACAGTGGTGTGAAAATACACTGAAAGCGATGAGAACATCGTCTGAGAACAACAGTTTCTACCGAGTTAATTCTTTGCAAGTTTCACGTGGGCTGATTAAGCCGGAACCGCTGTTCAGAATGACGTCCCTGTTGTACCTATTTTGATTAGTTCAGCATCACTATGGTGTGATTTTTAGGAACATCCTGGGAGACAGAGGAGTGTAACTGAACAGAAACAAGAATGAACCTGAACGGTTTCTGTAGAATAATCAATACAATGAAAGTAGGTCTAGCTTGGAGTAAAGTGGTCTAGGATGTGACTAAAAAATAAAGAGGAAATCTACTGGCGAAATGTGTTTATGCCAAAATACTGTACATGTAAAATCTGTTTGGACTATATACAAATATCAAATCCTGTCTGTTGGTGATGAAGACTAATCGTGATTAAAAATAATTTCATTTATGTTAGGAAGTAAACACTTGTACAGCAGAATATCACAGCCAGACTGTCAGATTTTAAGTTTCCATTCATAATTAATAGAAATTTTTAAATGAATTGATTACAAGGTAATTACTGTCATTTTTAATAGCCAGTTCCGAGACAGGTTAACTTGTCACAGACCTAACCATTAATAAATGTTTTGACTCACCTTGGCGGCCATGTGGCTGAATACACCTGACGCTGTCAAAGCAAACATTTTCCATTTTCATTCCAAATGAGTGCTTTCATTTCTCGCTATTCAGATTGACCGTCACCGAAAGGCAGCCTAATGGCTGGTAAACCACGCTCTAAAAATGAACAGTCCGTTATAGATGCACCTGCTGCAAGGTGCCACTTACTGGGAATCCCACACAGACACACGCTGCACTCACTGGGTAAAATGGACTGATCGCTGATAAAATGGTCTGACCATTTATTTACAAACTCACATTTCCACAAGTTAAATATTATCAGAAGCACATGTCAAACTCAGTCAATACTTAGTCAGGTAAAATAACAATAAGAACTAAATCTGCCCAGTTTAAATTTTGTGAGTCTTGAATGTTTTCATTCTTTCCCTCCGGCTGACTTCAGTTGCCTGAAGAACTGTATAAAGAGATATTCGGACTCGCATTTTTGTGTTTTGTCCACTCTGTTGTGCTCTGTTGAGTCTTAAAGTGCAATTTCATATTGCAATTCCAATTTTTCTAGAAGCGACCGAGCCCGGGCATTATTGTATTACTGCTTTACTACTGAGGCACTTTCAAGCCACGAAGAATGCAGTTAACTAAAACTGCTGTCCCTGCCCACTTATCTTTTAATGTCCGACCAGTGAAGGCTGGCGAGCCGCAAATCTAAGAGCAGCTACTCGGGTCTTTCATAGGCGATGAAAGAACGGCCTCTCTCCGGCGCTACAGCAACCTGTATAACTATCCCCAGCCAAACCCATTAACTATTACGTGACTAAATGCGCAGTAATTACATTTCCGTTCAGTTCTGCGACTGGAACATTGAAATCACTGGTTCTCCAACACACTAATAAATAAGGAAATGCTATTTAATCGGCAGAAATTTCTTGTAATTCAAACATGCTAGAAATGCGACAATAAATCGAAAAAACTGAAGTTTTACGTCCAAGTGCCATTCATAATTATTTATAAAGAAAATTATCTGATTATCGTTTCAGTTAGGCCTGCAAATTATGACAAACTAACAACTTTTCTACTTTCCCCCTGTTAAAATCATCTCAAGTTAATAAAAAAAAATATATATCAGCATTATTTGACGTGACATTGAATACTAGGCATATTTAAAATGCATGTTTAGTTTCGGACGTCAAATCCCAAAACAGGAAGACTCGACGTGGGTTTCTAAAGCAACAGTAAGCGGTGGCTTCACGCTTGCAGAGGGGCATGTGCAGGGAGAGCCTACCTTCGGTTCTTCTGCGACTCCTTCTTCTCCATAATATCAGGCACGCAGTTGGTTAGCTCGGTCCAATCTGCATGCAAGCCGCAGCTCCAGCCTGTTGAGAACCTCGAGAAGAGCCAGGACTCCTCTTTACCGGGCCGGTAGCAGGTGCACTTCTTCTGGCCCGGCTTGCAGTCGCACGGCTTCTCCAGGCGGATATTCCTGACCAGGTGTCTCCCGAAGGTGGTCCCGCCCGTCTTCTGGATGTGCAGGAACACGATCACGTCGTCTCCTTTGATATTGAAATCCACCTGACGATCCAGGTCTCTCTCCGTAAAGTTAAATTTCGATTGAAATTTAGGAGGGTAATCATCTTCCAGCTCTTGGTCTCGGTATATATCATCAGCTGACGAATATTCATCGGACGGGGGACTTAGTCCCGTTAACTTTTCCCCTGTCCTCAGAGGACAAGAGTTACTCCCTGCAGGACATATATATTGGTACCCGATCATCACAAAAAGAACAGCTAAAACTGGAAGCAGGATCACTTTGTTGGATTTATCATCCATGTTAACAGAACGTTTATGCCATCAGCATTACAACACTAACAAGAAACGTCTACGAGTGACACCCGAATATCTAAAAGACTTTTCAACCTATGTAAAAACAAATAACATGCGATATGTACAAACATATGTCTTTGTCAGGTGTTGTTTTAGCCATGAATCGGAGCTTTTCGAGGAAAATATCAAACAAGGGCTGGGGTATCCTTTGCAGCTCTTCTTGTGAAGGCACACATATTAAAGACGTGAAAGCTCATGCAATTCCCAGTAATATTCTACCTTGATTAACACGCATGCATACAGCAGATCAAGACGGTGCAAAAATCCTGCGACGCGTTACTTCTCCCGGCGTCTGTCCATCTGTAAAAGCGGAGTGTCCGTGGGGTACCGAGGACGAGCTTACACCTGAAGCGAGCCATCCGACATCCTGAGCCGACGCGTCCCTCGGCCGGCAAAAATATAACGTTATGTAAACTATTTTACGCGGAACATGCATACCGCTCCCATCGCCCAACACACAAAAGCACAAAGTTCCTGCGTCTCAGAAATGCCACGTTTATCCCAGTCCCATAAAATCCAGGGGCGCGCATCACAGAGACGCGCTTCTGCAGCCCGTACCAGTGAGATCCTTTCCCGAAGTACGACGTAAATCACTAAAATAGTACAGATCGTTCAAAAGCTCTTCTTGGTTGACAAATTGACTTCAACTTTAGCGTTCAACTTCAAATATCGTTCTATTCAGATATTTCGGCCGAAGAGACTGAAAATGCAGATTTCCCAGGGAGCCTGCGAAAGTATCGGTCACTGCAGCGTGTAACCGCTACCCAGCATCCCAGTAGTGTGGGGACTGGTAAAACCATCGGAAAGGAAGCGCAAGCAGCACGCCGTTCACTTCTTTATCGCAAGCAAAAGCAAACCAATAGGAATTAAATAAAAATCACATTTTAAAAGCGAAACTACACTGTTGTGAACCAAAGAGCAGACGTGAGACTACCAAATTCGAGAACACGATCTATACAACAGCCGTGAGTTATGACATCAAATTCTCAGCAGTCGGCTGTGTGCAATTCGGACAACTGTGGCGCTCAGACTGGTGCTGAAAGGGAGTCGCAGGACATTTCAGCACCATGGAGAGATCCACCCCCTTCGGAAGTATAGGAATCATCGACGTTTCCATTTTAAAGTTTAAATCGTAGGATGCTGCTTTCATTGTAGGAAAATATATGTGGAAAAAGCAGTAATATTGTACAAATATATGTGGGGCTACAATGCCATAGCCTTTATCATAAATGGACAGAAGGTTTATGTTATCTTAGGATGCATTAGTCATAATAGCATACCGGTTCCTACTGGTTTTGCAGTGTAATCGGGGGGACGAGCAACACACCAAGCAGTTTTGCACGAATAAAATATAAGGAAATATCCTAGGTTCAAATGACCATGTCCCTAATGGAGACATATACGGCATGACCAGTGGATAATTGATGATAAATTAGGCTGCATAAACAGATTTTGTTTGTGAGGAAACTATAATTAGATAGCTAAGTCAGCAACTTCTACTCTTAGTGTTAGCCTGTGTTAAAAGTATATATATATATATATATATATATATATATATATATAGAAAGAGATCATATAAATCAATATTCTATAACATCTTCTCTGGTTAGGGTGGCGGTGATTCGAAGCCTACAGAATGCGAGGAGGGACAGGTCGTAAGACAGAGCGTACCCTGGGAAGGGACACCAAGCAGGTTCTCTCATGTGCACCCACTCAGTGAAATTTAGAGTCCCCTGTTCCACCGGAACCGCAGATCCTTGGTCGCAAGAATACCACACGCTCTTATGCACGTAGACAGAAACGGAAACCTAACCTGTACGGATGCGCACAAACGAAAAACCCAACCTGTACACATGCGCACAAACGAAAACCCAACCTATACGTACGCAATCGGGATTGACTCTGGACGTCCTATAAAGTCCGAAGTAGGAACAATGTCACTTTTAAGTGTGTTTGCGAAACATATATCTATATATTTTAAACGCGTTTAAAGCATAATAAAAAGGTCTTAAAGCATAAAACAGAAATTACAGCTCCCTCACAATACTTCCAAATAAAAATTTCAAAAGTTTCCGCAAGATGAATAAAAGTAGTCTAATACAAAACTAATTATGTTTATATAGTATTAATATATCATATATTATTTTTTTATGTAATATGCAATCCGTAACTGTCCTGGATGAGCCGTTGGAAATTGATGAACTAATGCAACGTTTAATTCAATATATTCTTTATTGGTTTAGCCGCGTGTTTTAGGAGCTGCTTTTACTCAGTGATTTTTTAATTCAGAGAAATCACACTTACAATCACCTAATTGTTACAAATGGAATACGGACCAATTAGGCCGACTCTAATTCCTTAAATTAGCAGAGAAATTTGTATTCCGCACAGAGCTGAACCTTACACAATGATTATAAACGAGCAACGCCAGCGTGAACAAACGTGCATTTAATCACTTGATTTAAGTGGTTAGTACCATACACATCGTTTAAAGTTTTCAGCTGCCATTAGTTACCGTTTACTGCTAATCATTTACCCATTACCATTAGCATCGATGGCACTAGAAAGAAAATAAGTAAAAACTGAACTTCAGATTTAAAAATAAAATTGTGCTTAACATTTTAAGGACTGCTAGCTTAACGTAACCCAGGGTATGCAAATTCCCATATAAGATGTTTTTCTAGTGTTTCCTGACATAAACATATGTTTTTTTTTTCCCTTTGAAATGCTTAGTATAACAGGTAATCTACTTTGGCAAGATGAAACAAGTAGCAGACAAAATTGTAAGGGAAACATTTAGAAAGAAGGGCCTATGATTTGTGATGACTAGGCCTATGTTGTGGATTTGGTTGGGTGATGTACTACATGGCATAGCCTGTAGGTATGTCTTCTGTTAGAGAAGCAATTAGTTGTGGAAGACTGATTGTCAGATATAATCATTAATCCCACCTTATAAATTTCACAACTTGAATCTAAATAACAGTAAAACAGATTTTGTTTAATAAAGACTAAAGTTTTTTTTAAAGGTTAATCAATGTTTAATTTTTCCTCCCTGAATCCCATATTACCAGGTTTACTTTTAAAGTAATCTAAGCTTTCTTTCTGGTGATGTCATTGTTTCCGTTATGTGTATTTTTGGAAATGGCACTTAATGTTGTTTTGATTAGTAGGTTCCATTGTTTTTATGAGCTGTGAGTTGGGTGCACCGAGGGGTGTGAAATTCTGAGCACTGTGGTGTGAAGGTCTTCAGAGATCAAAAGGTACTGCATATTTTTGATGGTGCTCCTCAAGGCAGTGGCTGAGCAGGGCGCTCTCTGCCTCCGGCTGTACTGGAGACAATGAGTCTCAGGTTCAACATTCATATGCACAGCTGAGAAACAGTACATTAACCACTGAGTGTGCGTGTGTGTGGGGGATTAAAATATGTGCTTATGCAATCTTCTTCCACATCTTCTGCTCTAGATGCTTAATTCTGAAAAGGGGTTTGCTGCTCTTGGTCATTTTTTTTTCTGCTTCCTGGTATTAAGACCCCAGACTGAAAGGCCAGGCGTCCTGCATCATAGTAAACCTGTGAATCATTTGTTTTCAAAGTACTGTCAGGTTTGGGCAGAATGAGGATGCTGTCTGTGTGAGATCAGAGATGGGATTTCTCTGCCTTGTTCATGTCTGTTTTCCAAGCAGATGTTCTCTTAGAACGCTTGCTGTTTTATCTCCACCTCACTCCCTAGCTGGAGCTCCTAGTTCAGGCCATTTTTGTGTAAATCATACCTTATGCTCATTACTATCAAGTCATTTGGTTTGAGGAGCAAAGATGGCTTTAAAATGCAGGCCATGTGGTTTTTCTCTTTGTTTGTGTGTCTGTGTGTGTCTTGATGGGCTGGAAATACTGATCTTGTTGTGTTTTCCAAGACAGCAGAGGCTCACCACAGGTCCTATCTGGGGGGGGGGGTTACTGAAGTTTGTGGGTTAGGCTGAAAGTCCACCAGATCTTCTCACAGTGAAGTAGCAAGCAGCCTGCTTTACTGAACCTGCATATATGGAATATTTTGAAACATTTCTTTTCAATTTCTTTTTTTTTCTGAGTGATGGTTTTTGAACAAGCGCTGGTTTTTGTCTTACAAGCGGTTCCCAGGTTATGAAAGAGATTTGTTCCCTAGGTCTGTCTTTAAGTCAAATTTCTAGGTTGGAAAAATAATACAGTAAAGTAATAATTATACCGTAACAATAAAAATAATGATATAGTGTACTGTACTGTACCTTGAGCGTAACAAATTATTAGTACAATAGGCTTTATAAGAACTGATAGTTTTTATTGATCCCTGTGGGGAAGTTCTTTTCATGCCTTCCCCAACTCACTCTCTGTAGATAAGAGCAAGCTGGCCGCAAAGGGCAGCCACCCATAGCAGCACCAAGGGAGCTGGGGGTTAAGGGTCTTGCTGAAGGATCCACAAATGGACTGAGGCTGCACTTGAACTGGCACTGAGAGTCACATTGCCTTTGCATGGCAGTATGCTCCTAAGTATGAGTTTTCTGTAAGTCGGATGTTCTTAACCTGGGGACAGCCTCTACTTACTATTTAAAGAGTCTGATGCTTGTGATTAGGAAATACAAGGTCAATGCATGTTTCACAAATATTCAATTTTTAATTCTTATTTTGAAATTTAAAATGATTTTTACTATATCTTTGTTCCTTTATTGTTCCTTTATGATTTGTATCAAATTGTCACTTGCTGTTGTGACCTTTTGGTATGGTGGCTCAGGTGCATCTGTTAACTCCCACCTCCAGGATTGTGGATTCCAATCCCTGCTCTGGCCATGTTTTCTCCAGGCATCTCCTGTCATGGTAGGGGTCGCATAAATAAGGAGGACACTGCTGTGGATCAGGCAGGTGAAAGGGGTTCCATATCCTACTTGAAATCCTGACAGAAAACCAAAATACAATCCAAGAATCGTGGTCAAGGTATGGGCAGCGGTCGGGCGATCTTCGTCAGCAATGAAGGGACAAGGCAGGGCTCAGGATCTGGGGACAGGCGGGTTTTCAGGTAATCTTCGTCAATAGTCAGTGGGCTAGACCACTCCATGATTCAGGCGAGTGGGAGGCCATACAACACGGCGCCTGCTCCAGATCTTGGTTGTCTCTCTCCGTCAGACTATTGGACTGTGGGTATTACCCAGAAGAAAGGCTTGCGGTAGCACTAATCAGCCTACAGGATTCCCCCCCAGAATTTGGAAACAAATTGTGGGCCTCTGTCAGACACAATGTCAGATGATAGGCCGTGTAGCTTGAAAACTTCCATCAATAACTCTGCCATCCCTTTACTGTCCTCCACTCCGGGTGTCTGGCTTGCAGTTCTTGGAGCCTGGTCTGAAGGCGATAAGGAAATTTAAAACGATTTAAAAACAGCAACCACCTTACCTGGCATGCATTGAGATGCTTTGCCGAATGCAGGTGTTCAAGGTTTGTGTGGTCTATTAGAATCAAGAATGGATCCTTTGTGTCATCAAACCACTGCCACCACTCATCCAAAGCCAGGAGCTCACGATTGCCAATGTCGTAATTCTTTTCGGCTGGTGTTAACTAATGTCCTGGATATGATGTTAAACTGCATCTAGCCCTGCAAGTGGTCCTCCAACTTACAGGGAAACAACTTTTTGGGGGTTGGTGGCGGGATTGGCACTCCAGCCACCGTAAAACGATTTACAACTGCTCCATCTACACAAGCACAATACTCTTCTGCTCTCTGCGGGAGTAGCTCTGCTGCAGCCACCCGCAGGAAGGCTGCACACATCGTGAAGGGGATGGGGGAAAGCCTTCGGGGAGTCCCATCCCCAAATGCGTCGAAACTGTTGGAAAGCTAATAAGATCAAGTGGGTATACCTTGTCAGTGGGTATACTTACTTTTGGTTTGGTCAGTCTGATGGCTGTCATACTCGGGGAGCAGCTGTTTCTGTAGTGGATCGGCTCCTTCTGATGGTGTGTGATGTCACTTCTTTCAATAAGTTATCATGAGACTCAGGCTAAGGCACTCCTTGGGTGTCTTGTCTCTTGTCTCGGTGTATGCTCCAACTGCGGTGAGTGATGTCTCATTGAGGGAGACACTTTACTCACAACTTCGCTTGGTGGTTAAAGGGTACCAATGAGGTGATATTCCTCTGGTCATGGGTGGCTTCAGTGCAACCACTGGAACTGACAAGATTGGCTATGAGGATTGTTCCTTGACTTTGCAAAAGGTCGGGCTGCGAGTCGCTGGATCCTGGTTCCAATGCCCTGGGCATTGTTGGACTTGGTACTCCAATACTGGTGGTGCGGTGAAGGAAATCGATCACATCCTCATGGGCAGATGCTGGAGGCTTCTGCAGAAGTGCCCAGTTTGTAAATTCTGACCACAGACTTGTTCTTGCTTGTTATTGCAAGATTACAGCATCGTTGGCAAAGTCAATGGAGGCTCTGATCAGGGCTCTTGCAGGATCCACATTGCTAGGGCCCAATCAGCTGGAATAGGCTAAGGGGATGCCCACGTAACACCTGGCTGCAGCAGATTGATGACCATTTAGAGAGGGTGGGACTGGATCATGTATCTGCCTGGGGGACCGCTGGACGAGATCCCAAGGAGTTTCGCTGTGGGGTGGGTGCAGCAATGTGTTACATCAGCGCATGCTCCCCAACCCAACCCTGCAGGACGTAACTTATTGTCTGACACATGTCGCTGGGAAAGAATAGCCCCTACTCCAGTGCCAGAAGCATTCACCTCCACTACAAACTGCCGAAATGGATCAGGGATCTGAAGAATCGGGGCTGAGGTGAAACTTCTGCAAAGGTCCAGGCATGCCTGTTGTGCCACCTGGGACCACTGAAAATGGACTTTGGTAGAGCACTGTGAGCACTGTGAGAGGGGCAACAATGGTGCAATAGTCTATATCCCTGAATAACACACCTTTAAAAGTTTGTAAAACCCAGAAAATGCTGAACCTTCATCCTGTTGCGAGGCTGAAGCCACTCTTTGACCACTCTCATCTTCTTTGGATCCATTTGGAACAACCCCTCCCCGAGTATGAACCCGAGGAAGGAGATTGACTGATGGTAAAACACTCATTTCTCCACCTCCACATACAACTTTACAAGTAATCGTTGGAGAACCTCAAGAAAATGTAGGACGTGATCCTGTTCAGACTGAGAAAACACCAAAATGTCATCTAGGTAAATGAAAGCAAACTTGTCTAATATGTCTCAGAGGATGTCAATAATCAACCATTAGAATACTGCCAATGGGCATAACCAAGTATTCATAGTGTCCTGAGGGTGTGTTAAAAACACTTATGTCTTACCCCTCGTGGATCCTAAGAAAGTGATAGGCACTCCTGAAGTCTAATTTCGTGAATCTAGCACCATGAAGTAAATCAAGGATCAAGAATAGCAGAGGTAGAGGGTATTGATTCTTGGCTGTAATCTTGTTCAGCCTGCAATAGTCCATATGGCTGGAAGGACCCGTCCTTCTTTTACACAAAGAATACAGTGCTTGCTGGAGATGACGATGGCTGACTAATACCTAATGCTAGAGCACAGTAAACAGTGTCAACCATCGCTTTCCTTTCAGGGACAGAAAACAGGTTCATAAAGCCTCTAGGGGGTGAGGTACCGGGCAGGAGATCAATTATGCAATCAGAAGGGGAACGTGGTGGTAGGGAGGAAACCCATGATTTACTGAATACCTGTTTCCGGTGCAGGTAGTCCACAGGAACTAAAGACAGGTCAGAACTCCTTCTCCTCAGGGACCACTGAAGGGAGTGCTTTGTGGAGACACTGAGTATGGCAAAAAGGACTCCAGTTCAAAATGGCTTTTTGGTATTGGTTCGGGGGGAGGTAACAAAGTGTTTACCATCGAAGGCACCCAAAAGTCCCTCTGTGACATTCCTTATGGTGCTGATGGAAGCAATTATTTTTAACTCGTAAAGCAAGGTTGACTAATTCCTCAATTCCTCATTCATCCTTCATGTCCTCAGACTGTCCATAGTTAAACTGTTGCATTGAGTCTGCCGATCCAAACCAGGGGGGAGCGCAAGGGTCTGAAATGGTATGGCAATATCTGATACTGATCAGTTGCCTTGATGGCGTTGGAGCAACTCACATGCTGATTCTCTGCTATACGGTCAAATACCCGCTTCATTTCTGCAGTAAATCCAGAAAGGACAGCGCAAAAGGATGCCCTGGCTTCCCACGCAGCATTCACGCATTCACGAGCAGAGCTGGTCAATAATGTTATGATATAGGCAGGGATCTGAGGAAAATGCAGAGAGTTGCAAGCCGAAAATTAGGGAACACAGAGATGAAGACGAGTGGCAGGTTCCTGTATCACCATTATGCTGTGGGGGCAGAGGCAAGTGTGGTTCGCTGACCTGGAGGGATAGTGGTCGGACACCCAGACTTGTGACATCTGAGCAAAGAGCTTCGGTGAATTTCTGAAGGTTGGGCTGATCTGCGGGGTCTATCCCAAGGTGCAAGGTCTTCTGTCACATTGGGAGTTGCATAAATAAGGAGGATACTGTTGCGGATCAGGCAGCTGAAAGAGATTATCTTGCTTGCAATCCAGACAGAAAAGCAAAACGTAATCCAGGAATCAGTCGAGGTACGGGCAGTAGTCAGGCAATCTTCATCCGCAATGAAGGGAAAGGGCAAGGCTCAGGATCCGTGGGACAGGTGGGTGTTCAGGTAATCTTCATTAATAGTCAATAGTCAGTGGGCTAGACTAGATTTAGTCATCAAGAAAGGCAGAACAGGATCAGGGCAACAGGCAGACAGAGGTACAGACAGGCAGTGGGGTATAACGGGACAGAACTGCTGTAACTCACAATATTATGCGGATGATGTCATGTATGGCTGGTATGACTGTTCATTGATCCAGATGGGACTCAACTGACAGAGGGAGGTGTTCAGTTACTGGTTCTACTAGTTTCTGAGGCAGGTGGGGAGGGAGCATTCCGGCTGCTGCTGTCACTTTAACAAACCAGCAGTTGTTCCCCAGAAGGCTCTCTGCTCTTCCTGTGCTATGAATTTAAAGGCGTACGGCTGGCTGGTCTTTCTTAACTATGGGAACTTCCATAACGAGAGGATGCTGGCTGCTCTCATAATGCTATGCATATGTGAGAAAGCACCTGGGCACTGATATATTGAGATGGCCAGCCTGCCTGCGGTACAATAAACATCAGCTTGGAATGTTATGCATGCTGATACAAGGCAGGCAATCTGAATCCATACTGGTTACCAAGTTCAAACGGTGGCATCAAAAAGGACCTTTATTTAAGGAATTGGGAATAACGAAGACAAATGTGTCACCCTTTAGAATGAATGTATTGTTATTTTTAATGCATCCAAGAAACAACAAATGTATTCCTACACCACAGTTTCAGTGACGGTCACAGAATTTTGATCAAGCATTTAAAAATTACTTTTTGCCCTGGATTCAGCATCCAGTGACTAATTTTTGCTGTTTCTGTCAGGGTCAGCGCCCATCCGACCCTGCCCTCTCTGTCCCCTTCCTGTTTTGGCCAACAGGTATCTCTGGCCATTCTGTGCTTTTCCCTGTTTCTTGCCCTTCAACCTCAGTGTGCCTTAGTCCCTAGTGTGTTTTCTCTGTTCCTCTGACTGCTGCATAGGTCAGATTCCATTTCCTTTTGCTGTAGGTTCAAGGCTTGAGACTAGTCTCACCTGTTTTTACATTTTATTTCAGTTTATTCTTAGTGTTTTGTTTCCGTGTTTGCTTTTATTCTTGCATTTGGTTTGCGCCACTTCTTCCTTGTTTTATAGTATTCTGCCCCTTTACCAGTGTTAGCCTCTTGTTTACTAGAATTGATTAGTGTTCTTTAGTTTTCTGATTGTTATAGTTCCTGGTTCTGTCTCCATTATTGTAACTTGCCCCACCTGTTGCTTGTTGTTCCTTGTCTCAGTTGATTGGTTAATTGTCATGATCCACACCTGCCCTCTCGTTAGGTGGTTACCTGGTTCTATTTAAGTGTTGGCCTGTGTCCTGTTCCTCAGTTGTGAATGTTATGGCGTGTTCTGCTGTGGTCTAGTCCCTGTGATTTTGCAGTATTTTTTATTTGTGCTTTATTTCATGCTTTTAATTAATTCAGTCTTTTTCCCTATTTGTTTTCTGGCCCCTCATGACCCTTTTGATTTTGTAGTTTTACCCTGTGTTAGTTCCCTCAATAATCCCCTCTTTGTCTTGCAGCCACTAGTGGATCATCACCTCCTTTCCCCACCTGTACCATGACCAGATTTAACATCACCTTTGAATAGTGCCCCAGTCTCAAAATAGTATGAAATTCCCACATTCGTGTATTTTTACAGGAAGTAAACGTCAGGTAGTCCACATGCCTTTGGATTTCCGGAAATGTTTGCACCTCAGATTATCGACTGGCCTGGATGACAAGTCAGTTTTGTTCTGCTCTCAGAATATAGCATTGAGCGTGAAGCTGCGGGGACCAGAATTAGCCCTGAACTGGTCTATTCATAGCAAATTGTCTGATCATAAATAAAAAAAGAAGATGCACCAGTCATGCAATCAGCAGTCAGAACATACAGTATCATAATAATAGTTCTCAGTTTTTATATATAGCTTCAAGGATTCCCAAGTGGTATATCATTATAGCTTTGGTGGTAATTAAACCTTCTCTCAAGCATAGCGCATGCCAGACCTAAACGTCTCCTCTCGTCAAGTCAAGGGGTCCTTCTTCACATGCCTCTGCATTTCTACTTGAGAATATTTTGGTCAAAAGGTTGATAGGTACCTCTGTCCCCCTGTGTGATAGTGGGGATCGTCTGTAAATAAAAGATTTTAGTAAATATGCCGGTTATGGTGTGGGGAGTCATCCAGACACACCAGCTGGCTGCCTGTCGCTGATGCTGAACCCCCCCCTCCCTTCTGTCGTCTCCTCACATTTTTTTTGTTTGTTTTGCTTTGTTTTCATCCTGGTAATTTCATTGCACTGCAGTACATTTCTCTCGCCCCACGTCAAGGAAACATCACCGTCACTGGCGGAGGGGAAGGTGCCGGAAGCCTCTGAGGGCTTGTAACAGCCCCCAAAGAGCCCTGAGTCTGAAAAGAAGCCTTCGTCAGCATCAGGACACAGCAAAGCCAACAGCAGACTACAGATGCTGCCGCGGGACCATGGGAGTGGGGGGGGGAAGCTGTCGCCGTGGAGATGATGGCCCGACTTGATGGAAAGTAAACTGTCAATGAGCTCCTCTAAGGACTGCAGCCATCCACAGGTGCTAAAAGCAGCAGCACCAGCCGCCTCATGCTGTGGAAGATTACCCCGAGGATTATGGGGGAAAAATGGGATTCGCTGCTCTGTGCTGCTCACAGTACTGAGCGGAAATGTATGCATAAGAAATGTGAAAATGACCCTACTGGTTATTCCTTTTTTGTAAATTTTGTTATACAGTGATGTCTCATGCAAAACGTTCAGCAGCACCAGAATTTTCATTCCTGAATCGTTGTGCAAAATGAGGTAACCTGTAAAGGCTCAAGCAAAGGGATCCTAATCATGCACAGGTGTAATTCCCCCAGCAGCCACTAGGAGTAAACATAATGAGGAACATTTAATACAGGCATTTATTCAGTAAGAAACACAGATCGGCAACTTGATCCAATACATTTTTTATCACTATTGACTCTTCTTTCAAAACAAATTGTTCTTGTATGCAAAATAGCTATGAAGACCCAGAACTGCAGTGAGTCACCAGGAGGGGGGGTCACAGACTAGCACTGACTACCTTAACTTCTGTTTAGATGTTATGGTTTACATCAGAACTGTTTGCTGCTTTCGGAACAACAAGCCATAGATTACCAGTGATGTTAAGGACCTATTCAACAAGAAAAAAAAGGTCTTCAAAGAAAGGAGACTGGGCAGAGCTGAAGCATGTTTGGGGGAACTCAGGGTCTGACTGAAAGAGGCAAAGGAGGAGGAGAAACTGCAAGAGATCTGCATGGGGAGGTCTGGGAGGGACATGAAAACCATCATGGAGGGCAAGAAACAGAGGATCAGCACAGGAGCAAACCAGCTCAGCCTCGAGCCCAGTCAGCCTCAAACCGGCTCAGCCTCAAGCCCAGTCAGCCTCAAACCCAGTCAGCCTTGAGCCCATTCACCCTCAAACCCAGTCAGCCTCGAGCCCAGTCAGCCTCAAACCGGCTCAGCCTCGAGCCCAGTCAGCCTCAAACCGGCTCAGCCTCGAGCCCAATCAGCCTCAAACCGGCTCAGCCTCAAACCAGTATGCCATGTCAGCACCCTCACACTACAGCTGTACTTAGCACGATCTCTCCAGTCTCGTCTCCCTTTCTGCCCCACTGTCCTTCCCCCTCCCAATCACCAAATTCACTCTCTTTCTATTTTCCATGCTTCACGTTGCAGTGCAGTTTTCACGTTGCACAGCCTTATTCCTCATCCCAGAATCTGCCAGTGAAAAATATGGGACAGTCCTCTGCTGACATGTCCTTTAAGAAAGAAGAAAAGAAAGGAAACTGTAAATAGCATTTCTCTGGCCCCAAGGTGCACTGCGGCTAGCAAAGGCAGAGGTCACTTATTACTGACGACCCCTAACAACATCATTTTGCTTGTCTGTACTGCACCTGACCTTGGGCTCCCTCCATCGACCACAGCTTGGCACCCTGGCACTTATATGGAAAGCCAGACTTTTTCCATTTTCCCACAGAAGTGCAAATCTGATAAACATCAATTTATAAACAGGTAAAGTAATTGTCTTTATGGCAAAGCTTTCTGCCTCAGGATAAGCGAGTGAGTTTCCTGGGAGCGTGGTGAGGTAGCACTGGGATGTTCCAGTGTACAGTATTTTCACAGAACGGCCATGACCGTGTCTGGCTGAACATTTTTCTCACCTGGGCATAAGTGGTTTTTAATGATATATGATCTCTCCCATGACTGCATGAACTGACGCTTAGGAAGATAAACTGTGGTGAATAAGAGCTTCGGCTGACCATTAAAAATGTGGGGAAGAAAGCTGTTTGAGATGGAGGTGAAAGGTTTCCATGGATTTCTGTGCTGCCATACTATTACATCACCTCCAAAGTGAGTTTATTTGTACGCACAGACGTAGATCAATAAGACTTCTTTGGTCAGACTAAAAAAAACATTTGACCAGTTGCCAGTTGTGTGAAGAGAGTCCCTAATGATGATCATGATGGTGGTGATTCTTATGAGGGTGACGATGATGATTGTGATGGTGATGATGTAGATGATTATTATGATGGTGATGATTATGATGGTGATGGTTGCGATGATGATGACTTTGATGATGATGACGACGATGATGATGGTGAGCAGCAGCATATTTATTAGCATGTTTTGATGACTATGAGAAATAGCTCAAGTAAGTTTGTGTGCGAGGCTGCTTTGGTCACACATCTCGAACCTCGAGCACAATCTGCTCTCCTTCTGGAGCCAGTCCAGCTTTGAGGTTTAGAAGGAGCCGAGCGATTTCAGACCCGCTCGCAGGAGATGATCCAGCGGTGAGGCGGCACTCAGCATGTGGGAGCTGCTGGCCAGACCTCGCGAGCAGGCTAATCAAGCCGCACTGTACCTGAGTTGGGTTACAATACTTTGATTAATGGGACAGTGGCTTGTGCCAGCAGCTGCATATTCCTGCATGCTAGCCGGCAATCACTGCTATTGTTGTGTAGCTGTGATGAGAGAGGAATGCCAGAGGGTTTACCTTGGTGTGCTCAGGAGGGACAGTGCATCTCAAGGTACACACACACAATATCGAGAGCCAGACATACACTGTATTGACAAAAGTATCGGAACACACCTCTTAAAGGGTCAGTTTACCAAAAAACTGAAAAAACACATGTTTTAGAGGTGCTTTACTGCTATCTATCCGTTTAGGTTGTTCTGTGTGGAGATGGCTAGTGTTGGCGATATCGGCCATAGAAATGTTGGGTTTGTATCGAGTATACTGGGAATGAATGGCATTCTTTCTGTGGTGATTGAAGAGCCAAAAAGAGCCAGATTGTTGTCAACAGCAATGTCTCTTACCAGAGACTCAAAAGCCAAACAAACCATTGAAATCCACGATAGAATGGGATTTTTATGTGACGCTGTGTCATGCCCTTAGATATGACATCAGTACATTAATCCTGCCCAGCACAGGGTTCCAAAGGCTCATTTCAACCATGTAACAATGTTACAATACTTTGTGGTTGCTATTTTATTTTTCAAAGAAAGGTCCTTTCTAAAGTCCAAATTTAAATAACTAAATCAATATTTTTGGCTCAAAAACACCATATTGGCCTGACAGGGTGCTGAAGTAGTCTTTCGAGCCCTTTGAACAACAGCGTTTCATTTGCAATTAGGAAGTTTGGCTGTATAAATAAGCAGAAAATGATCCATGCAGAGGACTCTTTATTTAGCTATTAAATAAGTGCGATGTGCATTGAAGAGCCTCCCCTTACGTTCGTCTGCCAATCAACTCCCAGTATTAAAATGCTTCAAATTCGGATCCTTCACACGCCTACGTTTCTTTTTCATGCATCACCATGCAAAATAATTATAGTGATGCTTATTGCGCCTTATTCTGTGAAGTAAATTAATATTACAAAACCCAGGAAAGTACTTTCCCGTTCCTCCAGGAGCATGCTACAATCCAGTGTAATCTAAATTTGATTAGCGTAACAGGTGCACAGAATCGGTCCGATTTTCATCTCATGTGTAAACATACGTTGCCCTGAACGTGGAAGAAATTGACAACTGGCATACCTTTGCCAGATGTTCTGGAATAGCTTTAAGGTGGGATCATTAATATTTCTGCTCTTATTGTAGTACTTTTAATATTTGATTACTCAGGAAAAATACTGCTGTTTTATCCATGTCATTCTTAATGTTCCCTGGTCTCTGCTTAACGGAAATGAATTTCAGTGTTGACTGCTGTCTTTATGCTCAAATATGAACTTTTTTGCCACAAATATGCTGATATGAGCACCAATTAGTAGTAATTTGCCATTTTTGAGGAATGAGGTTGTACACTTGCTTTAAAATCAATGTGTCAATGTTGATTACAGCAGGGAGGGGATTATTAGCAGAGAATTCTCCTAAATCAGTGTGCTATGAGAAGCAAATATAGGCCATGTGAAACCAAGACAACATTCAGGAAGAACATACATTAACACACTGGGACTGATCTGGCAACCCCGGAGACCAGGCACAAATCATGACACTGCACTTTGTTTTCAGTTCTGTCTTTTGTGATGAGTGTTACATGTGTGTAAGTAACACTGATGCATTCATATCTGTATAGGCTGCATTTTTATTAATAGCAAGTCAAAGGGTCAAAAGCTTTATGCGCACACGCGCGCACACACACGCGTGCGCACATGTAGGGTAAACATATCCTTATGGGGACTGCTCATTCATTTCAATGGGAGAAATGCTAATGCTAACTATGA
>JAABNY020000034.1:22811794-22827964 GCA_015164015.2 Brevimyrus niger
TAAAATAGAATTTTCCCTTATGGGGACCAGGAAATGTCCCCATAAGGGGAAAAAAACGGATATTTATCACGTTATGGAGACATTGTGTCCCCAAAAGGATAGGTAAACCTGTTCACACACACACACACACACACACACACACACACACACACACACACACACACACACATACACACATACACATGCCAGAGATGTGAAAAATCAAGTACCTAACCATGTTTTAGCATTCTGAGGTGTTTTACCATCTCACTGTTTTAGCATTTCTGAAAGAATAGGTCATTCTGAAGAGCTCAGTGAATTCAAGTGTGGTGCCGCCTTTGCAATAAGTCAGTTTGTGATATTCCAAGTCAGCATAAGTGGTATTATTGCAAAGAGGAAGTGTTCAGGAACAACAGAAAGTCACGTAAAGTAGCACAGCGGGGTCGCCGAGTGCTGAGGCACATGATACATAAAACTTGCCAACTTGTTCTGTTGACTCAGTAACAGCAGAGTTCCAAACTTCCTCTGGCATTAAACCCAGCACAAACAACTGTGCGCCAGTAACTTCATGGAATGGGCTTCCATGGCTGATTGTCTGCATGGAAGCCTCACCAAGCACAATACCAGGTGTCGGATGCAGTGGTGTGAAGCACACTGCCGGCACTGGACTACCGAGCAGTGGAAACATGTTCTGTGGAGTGACGAATCACGCTTCTCAGTCTGGTAGTCAGATGGACGAGTCTGAGTTTGACAGATGCCAGGAGAACATCACCTTACAGACTGCACTGTGCCAACCATAAAGTTGGTGTAGGAGGGATAATGGTATGGGGGTGTTTTTCAGGGTTGGGCCGGGCCCCTCAGTTTCAGTGAAGGAAACTCTTAAAGCTACAGCATAGCAAGGCATTTTGGACAAATCTGTTTCCAACTTTGGGGAAATAGTTTGGGGAAGGCCCTTTTCTGTTCCATCATAATAGTGCCCAGCTACACAAAGCAAGTGTTTGAATAAGTGCCCTCTGATCCTTTCTCCTGTGTCTTTTCCCCTTTGGTCATCCTGCCTTTCCCCCTCTCTGTCCTGTATGCTCAGTGCTCAGTCCCCATTTGGCCAGCGGGTGTTGCTGGTCATCCGGTTCCTTCCTCTGTCTTACTCCGCAGTGCGCCTTCCCTGCTCCCTGAACCGTTGTGCAGCTCAGTGAGCTGACCATGTGGCTCAGAGACTGAACCTGTGGGTTGCAGGTTTGAGACAAGCTTAAAACCAACCGCTCGTGTTTTGTTTTGCTTAGTTGGGTTTTTGTTGTTTTTTTTCTAGTGTTTATAACATTGGTCTTCTGTTCCCAGTTCTCAGTTCCTTCTCATGGTTTGCTCTCCTAGTGCTTTAGTTTGTGTTTAGTACCTTTGTGATAATTATTTTATTTGTGCTTAGTCAGATTAGTCAGATTACTTGTTCTTAGCGTCAGATTATGTCCTAGCTTGTCTTAAGATTCTTAGCTCTTCTCATTCCACCAGTTGCCAGGTTTCCTGTCCCTGTACTTGTTAATTGTTCCACCTGTTGCCTCCTCTGATTAGTTAATTGAGTTGTACCTGCCCATTGTTTGCCCAGCTTGCTTGTTGTGCCGGAGCCCTTTGTTGTCTAGTCAGCCATTGATCATGTTAATGTGTGTTGGAAGTACTGTTCCCTAACATATTCTTAGTCCTTTTGGTTTTTGTTAGCATGTTCTGTTCTTAAATAAACCCCCTTGTTGTCCTGTGAGCCGTAAGTGGATCGTCACCTTCTTTTCCTGCCCTTTGCCTCAAGTCCGTAACAGCAAGGTCCATAATTTCATGGTTGGGTGAGTTTGGAAGAACTTGATTGGTTCGCATAGAGCCCTGACCTCAACCCCATCAGAGACCTTTGGGATGAACTAGAATGGAGATTGTGAGACAGGCCTTCACGTCCAACGTCAGTGTGTGACCTCACAAATGCTCTTCTGGATGAATGAGTAAAAATTCTGATAAACACATTCAAAAATCTTGTGGAAAGCCTTCCCAGAAGAGTGACAGCTGTTATAGCTGCCAAGGGGGGACCAACTCCATATTGATCCCTATGGATTTAGGATTGGATGCCATAAAATTCCCTGTAGGTGTAATGGCCAGGTGGCCCAATACTTTTACCTAATAAGATTGTGTGTATGTGTGCACTAGTTGTATTTATATTATGCTGTAGGGACCGAATTTTCCTTACAATGTACTAAAACCTACTATCTTGACATTTATTTAGACGTTTGTCAGGTACCCACAAAGATCTGTGAGAGCAATCAAAAATGCTGTGTATTTGTTTGCTTACTTATGGCTAAGGATAGGGCTGGGTAGAGGATAAGGTCGTCATTTTGGAGTTAGTTTTCCCCATAGAAATGAACAGAGAATCTCCACAAAGATATATAGATGCTCCACTTACAAACGAGTTATGTTCTGAACTTATACGTTTAAGGGTTTACGCAAGTACAAAGAACTGGAATGCTATGAGTATGGACACTACGCTGCTGTGTGGCAGAGGTAGCGACCAGAAGTCGTACTGGGCAGAACTGACACTGAGAGAAATTAATTGATGTTGCGGACAGGAAATGGGAGCCCAGTGAACGAAATTTGGTCGTCTTTGTTCATATACCCGAAAGTTTGTAAGTTGTAAGTAGAGGAGCGTCTGTAATTACAAACCTGTGTGTGTGTGTGTACATATATTTGAAGTCTGCTTGCAACTCCAAAATCACATTTTCCCACATTTTCCCAGTGCTGTGAAAAGATACAGATTAATCATGATCAACTACTGTGGCTGATTTTATTACTCGAAAGAATTAATAAGCATTGTCTGATATGGATTCTTGCCTAAGCAAGCCTATTACTGATGTTATTGAATTTTGAAGCAATTTATGACAGTAACTTTCCTCTTTAGCAGTTGCATCAGTGTGACCTTTGGCTGGTAGCTGGATTTTATAAAGCTGTACACCTTGTCGGTGCTGCACTCTCTCCATAAACCTAAAAGGCTGCTCAGCTTCCCGTCCTGTCAGAACACAAACTGCAGATGTACGATATCGGGGTCAGGAAATGTGAGCTGTTAAAGCTGCTTTCCCGTTTCTCGTCGGCGTATGAAAACGGCTCCTGGAGCCCCGTGTTTTTTTTCCGCCACAGATCAGGCAAGATTGGTTGTAAACTAGGAAATCAAAATAAATAAACTGAAGACACAATCAGTGGTGGGTGCATGGTGGCTCAGTGGGTGTGGTGGAAATCTGACACCTGCAGGGTCATGGAGTCATGGGGTCGACTCCCGCCGCTCACTTTCCATGCACAAGCTGTGTGTTCTCCCTTCCTTCATCTCAGGGCTCTCTGGCTATTTGGATTTAGACAAGCCTGGTATAGATGGGTCCCAGACTTTTGATTTAAAACAACATGCAAATATGAATGGCATGGTTTGAACATCGGTGATTTAAATGGAAAACAAGTGTCAAAATAAAAAAGAAATATATATATAAATAAATAAATAAATAAATAAAAGGCAGTATGATTTTGCTGCATTTCAAATGTATCGCCCATCTGCAATGCCTCCAGATTTTTTTTCAACGGGACCGGGAAATATCAGTGAGCAGTGTAATGAGTCCAACTACTTGTTAACGGAGACAGGCTGCTCCTTCAAACCGCAAGTCATGTGACTGCAGCTGAATGCATGCGGCACACACTGGGTCAGGAGACTCACTTGCCATTTGACTAAGCATTAAAACAGCGTGAATATGCCTGATTCTGAATGCGGTGTGATTGCTGCCTGCTGACGTGGCGTCTGCAGCGTCTCAGAAACAACCACCTTCCAGGGCTACTGTGGCCAGAGTTTGCTGAGAATACTGCAATAAACAAAGAACATGGTGTCAGTGGCAGTTCTGTGGACAAAAATACCATGTTAATGAGGGGGCTCTGAGCCGGCCTATCCCATATAGTGACCGCTAAGTGTTTTTTTTCTCTCCTCACAATGACTTTCCTGAATAAAGGCAGGGGACAGAAAAAGACTGATGGTAAAGCACTTCTGCTGTATTTATATAGCTTCCTTTTATTTTGCTCTAAAACTGACACTTTTAAGCATAAAATGAATGAATTGATTGCAAGTCTAGTAAAACTTCTTTAATGAGCAACAAAGTTTCCCAGATGAGTATATTTGCAATAAAGTTGCATTGTCACAATTACAGAGCGACATTCACGCAACGAATACCTTTCTATTTTTGCAGCAGCTAAACATATTAATGACTTCAACTACATCATAAATTCTTAATAATTTTACCCACTGTTTGACCCATATGTCTAGGTTTGGATTTGTAGATAAATTATGGACATCCCTTGTCCATATAAATAAATGGAAAACACTGCATTACATAAAAGACATTTTGCAGGAGGCTGGTAAATGGGACACGAGCCATAATTCACGCACTACGCTGAGTCTGAATGCCAGACCAATGACGGCATTCCTTGGAAGATCCCTTTTCCCTGGTCGCTCTGCAGAATTCTTCTGTGGGTAATCCCCTGAAAGAGGAGGCAAAGTCTAGCTGCCTGTCATGTATTTTCATATATTTTAGTTGACTGGCAGATTAAATTTTCTCATGACATGTCACAACATCGACTAATTTAAAATGTTGTAGCTGTGATGCACTATATTACATCATACAATATTTCACACTTAATTTATCCCATCTATCCATCCATCCATCCATCCATCCATCCATCCATCCATCTATCCATCTATCCATCCATCCATCCATTCATCCATTCATCCATCTCCTAATAGTATTTATCCAGATCAGGGGTATTGGCATCTGGAAATCATGTAACTAGGAATTCTGGGCCCCTAACAAAATGTCACCTTGGGCCTGACTGTCCCCACATGGCCATCTGGTCTAACTGAGGTGAGTGGGGGGCATATGAGTTATGGCTTTGCGCATTCGGGGGCCTCTACAAAGTGCTGGGCCCCATAGGTCTGGCAAGGTGCCCCAGACACCCGAATGGGCATACATCATATATACATATTTACATTTTTACATAATTATCTGATGCTCTTGTCCAGGCAGATACTGTAGCACACTGCAAACACAGGTGCTGTGAAGGAGTCGGCTAAGCATGAAGGACTTTATTTAGCTACACATACAGTAAATGGGGGTCAACAGGAGCCTGAGCAAGTGGCATGCAGCGCCCCCCCACGCCCAAGCGGCGCCGGTAATCTCCCAAATGGAGGACCGGAGAGCCACCCACAAGGAATGAAAAAATTGAAAACAAAGCTTGACTGGAGGCCGCTGATTCCCCAGAGGGGAGGGCGAGATCGCCTCCCTCACGACGGCTCCCAACCCGCGGTGTGGGGAGCAGAAAGGCGAGCATCCTGCCCGCGCCACACCATCCTCCGGTGATGACCGCCTAAAGAGGGCTACCTTCTGACCACTCTATGACCAGCAACCCAGGAATCCTGCCCGATTGCTAGAGGAGAGAACCAAACGGACCCCACGCGGTACCATAAGTAGACCAACAAACCAGAATCTTTTATCTGTTATAGCGTTTTATCTAGTATAGTGACATAAATCCTGGTGATTCCTAGTCTTAATGGGTCAGGATTGCTTAGCTATTCTGGGCGTGATTCGGACTTTGATATTTTGAGGAATTATGAAACTCTTCATTAACTAGCTTTCAAATGAAGCTGCCGACAGTGACACAAAGCAGGCCTGGCACATCCTGAATGCTGATGTTCTGTATATTAAAGCTAATGTAAGATGCTTAGGGAGCATTAAGTGCTGAGGGCATGTTGGTCTGGGCTATTCTGCTGCATGCAGAAGTTGAAACATGCTGATGCTGGGCATTAACCCAGATGTAACGTTAGACCAGGGAGGGGTCTCTCTCTCCCCCAGGCCATCTGCATGACCTCTAGCCACACTGGGGGGGGGTCAGTTTCCATCACCAGTGTCTTAAGATGGCTGTGATTCCGCTTCCCAAGGCTTGGCACTATATGAGAAAAATCCCAGCCCCCCATATTCTACCAGGAAAAGAGGACTTTGGAAGAAAATGAGCTTCCTCCAGCACCCCAGGCACCGGAGAGGCCCCTGCCAGTCCCAAACACTCCCGTTGGCGTGGGTGGACCGGCTTGGAACCAGCACCCCACCCGGCTGGTTTAAAATAGCATCTGCAATGACTTAGTGTGACCTACTGGCCAATACAGGACTCTATATAGGAGCAAGAGTAAGTTATAGCAACCGCTGTTAGGGACGTACCTGTTTCCGGAGAAACAGCCAGGGCTCAAAGCTGCTCTTATGTAAATGCCATTTTGCTTGGGTTTAATTTAAAAGGTCATCGTAACCTGGGTGTTAAACGAGCCAAAGTTTCCCTTTGAGGAGTATTCATTTGGGGAGTACAGGGAATGATTGATTGATTTATTGATTTATTTTTGCATTCGGGTATATGTGATCAATTGCATTGCAATGCATGAGGCCAGGAAAGTAGGTTGTTATGTTTTTCATTCATTTGTAGAAAGTGAGGGAAATTGATGCAATTATGTGCTTTGCTTGAGTTATCCAGAGAGGTCTGGACACAGCATATATAAATTCACTTCCGGTTTAATTGCTTGGAAGGAACTGAAGATCATGAAACAAGAAAAGAAATGCAGTACTTTACTGATACTGAAGAACACTTAAAAAAAAAAAGTTTGCCATTAATTGAAATCATATTGTGCCTGGGATGATGGATCTCATTTAAGGCTCCTAAAAATGAAACCGTAACAGCATTCAGGGGAAGTAACTGCACAATTTTACGTTAATAGCTCAGCTTTAGGGTGAACAGCTTCATAAAAGTTAAAATAGTTATGGCAGCCAGAGTTTGGAACATCAGAATCCCAGAAAAGGGAACAAAGTTAATGATATCCTAATAAGTCTTAATTTCTTCAGTACTGCAGTTACATTGTGAAAAATTGCAGTTTACCACAGCACACATAGCTGAGTCTTTGAGGAAAAAAAATGAAAACAAAAAATCATGAAGTTACTAAATCCTTCGGTGATGAAGAGGAAGAAGTGGCAGCAACCATTAAGTCCAGTATGACATCCCCAAGTCATCCTCGCCATGGCATACATATGGCATGTTCCCTCCTATTCCAGTGTATATATACTGTATATATATATATATATATATATATATATATATATATATAAATAACTGCAGAACATTTGTGTAATATGCATGCAGAAGTACACTTATGCTAAGGTGGGGAAGCCTGTTATCGGGAAGCACAAGTCTCTGGGCTGTGAGAGGAAGCCAGCAGGAATCCCAGATAGAGGCAGGAACACGTGACCCTCGCAGGCCAATGGGTGCAGAAATCACACCCAGAACCGTGCACATTTGGCCTATAGCACTGACCCCGCCATGCTATATTGCTTAATTTATTTTTCATTCTCCCTTTATTTCTGTTTCTAGCTCCTTTTCTAGCTCCTTTTCTACTGTCTTTCTCCTTTTCAAGCGGGTGAGCAGTTCTTTCGTTTGCCGGTACACATGTGCCGCCTTTGCAGGCCAGTTCCTGTGATATTGATGACAGTTCTGCACCAAGGGACAGTGCTGTGTGCGTCTCTAAGGCAGGGATAGATGACTCAGCGTCCTACTGTCATTGCTAAGCTGCACCACCACTATTTGCTGTACCTCTACCCCCCACCCACCCCCCCAAAGTTTACTTGTGATCTGGCAGTTTCTGGAGTGAGCTTTAGAGAACATGGATAATCTATCTTCTCTTCCCTGAACGAAGGAGAAACGGAACTGGTTATTGGCTGATGGGAGCAAAACAATAGCGGTTATCAACAGCAAGCACAGCTACACTCTGAATGGCCCAGTAGTATCACGTCTGTGAGATCCATTTGCAGCAGGCCTCTGTAGTTCATTTCTTAAAGTAAATCATAAAATAAACCATAAAATTCCAACTCTCAAGGGAAATTCTCTAGAGAGACTTATGACTGCAATGCAGAATCTCAGGGTGATCAGCAAATTTTTTTTTTTAATTTTTTCTTGAAGAAGCTGAATTGCCAAAGTGTGACAGCCCAACTCTGGCTAATGCCATGTTACATATGTTAAGCATTTTTCCATCATTCAGTGGGGCCTCTATAATTTTGTATTAAAAATTTTAAAAGATCAGCGAGGCTCGTGCCACCCGTTTACTGTATACTGGCCTGGCACGGTCCAGTGGACCGGCTGCGTATGGTTACCGTTCATCAGAGCCATGCCTGCAGCTTACTTTTATAATTCCTTATCAAATGGCAGGAATCGGTGCTATTGGGATACGAGTGACACCAGCGGCGGGCAAACGTTGGGAAGGGGTTGGGAAGGCCTACTCCACATGAATGTAGAGCAGCATAAAGCAGCCGTTCTAAAGGCTGATCCTGAATGAACCACTCGCCGTTTCTGGGCTCACGTCGTCTGGTTTCTCCGACTACACTAAGGAGTCAAGTACCCAGGTAGATTGCAGAGTTGCAGGCATTTGATCTCCAAGTGCATTATGAAGCTAGACGTCTTAGTGCTGTACCTGCGCGGGAAAGATGGAGCCACCCCACCGCTGGCCACACAAGCCACGACAGCGGAAGTGGATTTTCTACAGCCACTGGAGCTCCATCCGCCCGCGGCAGCTGAAGGAGCGGCAGGCCCCGGAGCTGGTGCTAGATAAGGTGTGGATCCGGCTGCTGGGAGGAGTGTGCCTGCCCTCGGTCCAGAGGTCACAGCGTGGCACTATCAGCGGGAAGGCTCGGCTTCCCACTCACGGCTGCTTTCCTGGGCCCGCACGGGGCTGAGGAGATACATCTTTCAGTGACACCTCTTTGTGGTCCAAGGCCGGAACACGACTGCTAAATGTTGGAGACGGACATGTTCTGTTACTCTGCGGCTGTGAGAACACTCCACTATATCAAGAGGCGGTATTTAAGGTTTATGAATCCATCCATTTCCTGTAACCGCTTGTGCTATTCAGAGTCACAGGGGGTCCAGAGCCTATGGGTGCAAGGCAGGGAACAACCCAGAATGGGGCGCCAACCCATCGCAGGGCACACTCTCACAGGCTCACCTACGAGCAATTTGCTAACTCCTTTTGACCTTAGCATGTTTTGGGGAAAACAGAGTACCCGCAGAAAACCCCATGATGACACGGGGAAGAACATGCAAACTAAACCCACACAGAGCCATGGTGGAGACTTGACCACTGGTCCCAGAGGGGTGAGGTAACAGTGCTAACCACTGCACCACCATGCTGACCCCAGCTTCAAACATTTCACAGCGAAAACAGCAACCACTTTCTTGCTTCTGCAGAGGGATGGCTGAGGGAAAGGCTCAGCCACAACTTCTCCATGCAGTTTGCTGTCCTAACCTCCATGTGGCACTGGGATCAGGGATGCTGCTGAGCAACACAGGCGGGCACCAGTTACTCCCAGCGGGTGTGATATTTGGGAGAGACTCATTGGCCTTGGTGGCCCTATACTTTGGGTATGATCCCAGAAACAGAAGCCCATGAGGCAGCAAGCCAAAGTACCTCCACTGCCTTTAACTCGAACTGGATTCTTCATACTGATTCAGGTGGAGGTGCTAATTGTCTGGGGACAAACAGAGCCATAACACTCGCTGTGCCTGCTGGAAATGAGGGCCGTCCTCCGAGTTATGGACTCTGATGCATTGGTGTACAGGGTCCGACTGCAAAGGGGGGTGGTGGCGTGCAATAATTACAGCCCTAGAAACTACAAAGAGGCAGAAGCACCGGTCCAAGGCTCAAAATGAGGCCCCAGCACTTCAAAGCACTGGACTGGGGTCACTAGTGCGAGAACACCCTTAGGGACTGGGATCACAATTAGAAACCACCACAGTAACTAAAAGCTTGAAGGTGTGAAGACTTCTCGGGTTGTCAAAGATGGCTGAACTCTTAGGTAGGGGCGATGAAGCAGGACACGCGTCTGGCGTCTGGCTGTCAAACAAGATCATTTGCACATCTCCACAGAGTCCCAGGAATGATCAGAATGTAATGGTAAGTTTTAGGTGGTTTCTCTTCCTGCTTTATAATGTCGTGTGATAACTTGACATTGTTCATGTCCACGTTACCTATCACAGATGTACCCTGAACTGCAGTCGGTTTGCACAAGTGTCTTCCTGTTAATGTCAGCCTTTTTGGGGGAGGCCTTCCCTTTGCCTACTGAGCACCGTTATCTTGGAGACCCTCTTAAGGGCTGATGAAAGTGCACCTTTCTTTGTTGGTTTGATAAGAAGAACCTCTGTGCCGTTATATTACACCACACCCTTTGTTATGTCCAGAATCACTCCAATTTAACAAAAATACAACAGTACCACAAAATTTCAATAGAACTAGAAGTTAATTCCCTTTGAACATAAAATACTAGGCTGTTCTTTAACTATTGCTCAACATTTCCCATGGGGGAGGGGGAACGATATCTGTATTTTTTGAATGACCATCTATGATGGAAATTCTTTTCTCCTCTCAGTTGTTTAAAACCATCAAATGTGTAAGGAAGACTGACAGCATCTCTGAATTAATTTAAAGGTTGTGAAGATCCCTGCACTGAGGTATGAATTAAATAGAATTGTCGGTAATTTTTTTAAATAAACGCAAACCAGAAATAGCCGGGTAACCTTCAGTATTAAATGAACATGTGCTTGCATAGATGATCCATGACAACGGGGCAATTTTTTTAAGCGAGCTGTCCAACTGTATGAACGGTGTAACATTCCTCGGTGACTGAAAACTTTCAACCTGGTGATTAGCCAGCCAATGCTAGTCAACGGCTGCTGCTGTATTAAGGCAGAAACTGCTGTCAGGTTCATGAAAGAAACACCTGTAACAACAAAATAGTTTGGATAATTTGTCATCCTTTGATGGTGCTCATGCAACTCATCCCCAGCTTGTGCACGTACTGATGGATATGATAATGTGTGATAATTCTGCACAATTTGTTTTTCATTTGTATTTGCGTAGGAATCTCTCAATGAATTTCACAGGTTTGACACCCCGCGTGAAGAATGGTAGAAATTCACATAAAAACTCCATTACAGAAATCCATTAATTCCTCTGCCAACAACGGCATATGTTCACAGCATGATATTCATTTACTCAACTTCTGATATAAAGTTAGCTATGCTCCGTGAAAATGTCATCGCTGGTTCTTTCTCTGCTAACAATTCCTCGGAAGCAGAACATGAAACAAGCTGTAGAATGAAAATATTCCACCCATTTCGTGGGAGGGAACCTCAATGAAATCTGGCATGAAAAAAACAACCCACTATGATCTGCTTAGATTTGTCAAACAACTGAAGCACAAAATGCAGACTTTGAAAGATCATAAGATGAGCTCAGTAACGGATACATCAATTGCATGAATATCAGAATTCTTTCCTCCAGTACATTGAACTTTTATTTAGCATTTGTTTGTATTCCAGGCCCACAACGTCAGTATGGATTGGGTTCTTAGGAAGTACAAAAATCATAAGTACATTACATTTTATTGAAACGCATTGCAAGCTTCTCATTGGTGTGTGGTACTGGAAGAGACAGCTCTTTCTTGCTCACGACACCTTCCATTCTCACATCCTTCCTTTTGGACTACATGTAGCACCTGATGCATTTGAGAGACTGATGAACACAGCATGAGTCAGGAGTAACTGGGAAAGTCACATTAGAATATGCACACTGCAGCACAGACACTGCTAATGGCAAATCAGGCTAAAAACGCCAAAGGTGTCATAATTCATGGTCATATGATGTGGACTCAAATGCCCTGACCTGACAGTGCACCATCAGGCGTGTCATTGTCCCCCCTGGTGTCACTGTAATGGACAGGGCAGTGGACATTTACATACATCGCTTCCTAGTGGACACTATAGATAGAACAAGTGTTGCTGATGAAATTAGTCATGTCTGCAGACAAGATGCTAACTAGTAATTACATGGCAGGGAGACAAGCTCAGCATGGAGAATTGATGAGAGCCAAAGCGTTTGGGGATAACGGGAAGCTTTAATGCCTCGGTGGCCTTTTCACAGATCATCCATTTGGCTATGGGCCAACATCGGACCTTGAGATCGAATTAAGAAAACAAGCAAATCTCAAAGTATGAACGGCATCGAATATTTCTTTCATTTGGGAAAGCCACTTATTAAGAAAACAATGTAGAAGAAACGGAGGATTATGATAGGTGATTAATCTGCTATAAAATATGATCTAACTAACCTAGATCAAGATGTTAACATAGGGAAAAGAAGTAGACAGACAGACAGACAGACCGCATGCTAATGCATTTCAGATCACTATCTAAGAGGTTTCTCCAGAGGACATTATTTTCTTTCTCTTTTATCTTACTAATGATCTTAAACTTCTCGCAACATTTGCCTTTAGACTGTACATTAAACAAAACCTTTTTTTTCCACATTAGTTCTCAGAAACTAAAGGCTGGTACATTGCGATAAAAGTAGACCGTAACCCCTGAGTAAAAACATTGTGCTCTCTCACCAAAGATTCCTCATAAGGGCTCCTGCTCTGGAGATACAGACTCAGAAATGTTTAAATGCATTTCCTGTTGCCGTCATCACCTCTGGGATGCCTCTTTGGAGAGAATAACGGGAGACATTAACTGATTTTGATGACTATCTGGTCTGACTGTCTCGCACTATAAAAAGTGGATGTTCATACATTATTCTTTGGGCTCAGAGTTACAGTTTAAACTACTGCAAAAATGCACATTAAACATTTGTATGTGGTTTGCAGACCTGCAAAAATAGCCCATAATTAGAGCACCAGAGTCATTTTGGGACTTAAAACAAAAACCCTACAGGTTAAGAGTATGTGATAAAGTATGACTTTCCTTCTTCATGTAGCTTCACTTGCTGCATCTCAGCTTCAATGGGTTCCATGCTGCTTACCCAGCAGCACCGGGTTGCTGTGAGTTCAGAGCCTTTGCCAGGGACACGAGATACTGGGCTGGGGATTCCCTGGTTGGGATTCCAATCCTTTCAAGCCAAACACTCACACACTGCAGAGATGTAGGGCAGGATGCGGAAGGAGCAGACAGGGGTTCCTGAAAAGCACCTGGGCAAAACTGGCAAAAACGCCCTTATGTCCTTTATATAATTGCTTTTGCGAAAGCCCTCACACTGCCATCATGTAGCAAACACATGCATGTATTGGTCAAGGAAAATTGAATATCTACTGTTAGTCTAGGGGTGCCTTTTTTGAGGGGGAAATAAAAGCGATGAACTCCTCACTGGGCTGCAGAGGGTCAGTATCCGCCGACGTCCGACGGCTGTCCATCAGTTAGCAGAAAATCTGTCGACAAAGTTCTGGGTTATTTTTCCTGCATGCGGGGATTTGATTTATGGTGTGACCATCTGGATTATTGCGAATGTTGACAGGCCACTGGGGAGTAGACTGTTGTTGAATAGCATGAAACACATGGTGTACTACAGCCAGATTCTCTCTTTCGTTCCCTATAAATCATTATCTACGCTGAACACATTGAGGAAGTTCCCTAGAGGAACACTCTGAATGATTGAAATAACTTTTTTTTTTTCCATTCAATACCAGCACATATCTAGATACAGAAGCAAAACGACAAATGGAAATAGGAACATATGGATTTTCGGGCAAATGCATTAAACAGCTGTAAATCAGGCCTTGAAAATATTTTGATAGTAAAATACTGGTAGGAGACACATAAAATGAATTGTTCATAAAGGTGATACGCATTGAGCCAAATCACCAAAATCTCTGCAACAGAAGATGAGTATAATCTCTAAAGTGTGTAACATGAGAAACTGACACGTCTGACACGTGTTAATAGTTTAATAGAAACTGTGTTTTAAATGCTTCATCCAAGTGCCACAATTTCTTGACCTTTCTTCACCTGAGAAAAACATGGAATGAAACCCAAAACAATTAGTTCTATTAAGTTTGAAAAAGTGATTTATTGATGTTGAAAACTCTAGAATCTCTAAATCGGGGAATAATGGCCATACTGTAAATGAACTCTTGTGAATGGGGAAATTACATCATTGTAATGCACCATCTGTTTATCTCCTAAAATGATATAGATTTAGATTTGACTTTAATTATGAGAGAGATCCATCATTTTAGTTAGTCGCTGATGTGTGAGCTTTATGTGAAAAGGAACCTCGGAGCCTGTTTACGTGTACGGCTGTGTACGGCCTGTTAGGGTTTAAAATCCAACTACAATTTGGTCATTTTTTAAAAAAAAAAAAACCCACAGCATGTAAAGGGTGTACAAACCTGACGTAGGGGCCTAGAATCATCTACAATCACCTTGCTCTATTTAAAAAACACCTCAAATTATAATCTGTATTATATGTAAGGTGAGTGTCATTCCAGCACAAAGTTTCTGGAAAGTCAAGGAAGGATTCAGTTGCAGAACAGTTTGTTTCACTTGCATTTATGAGGGAAAATGTAATTTACATCATGAACTGGTACACAACACAAAGCATAAACTGCTATTTACAGTTTTCTGATGAAACATTTGTGCAGTGTGGGTACTAAAAACATGAATTACAGTATACAACTGGCTAAGTGGCTAAAACTGGCTAAAAGCAAAGAGCATCAGAAATGATTGTCAAATGATTCAAAACCTGCTGGGATGTTATCTTACTTTCTGACATGGCTATTTTTATAGTGGTATTCAATGTCAAACATCTAGACTGACGAGATGCCTGACTTTATGAATACAAGCCGGTTAAGAATGAAACGCCCACAGATTTAGGGTGACGGCCCTGCTATCAAGGCAGGGATGACTCTCTGTTACTGTGTGACACCTGCCACAAGTTGCAGGTGAAGCGATGCTCAAATGCACCCCAAACTCTTACAAATCATCTGGCTGGGTGATATGAGCCCTACTACCACAACTTCACAGTCAGACTACCTTTATAAAGAGAGCATGAATAGCTTATAATCAGGATTTTTAAATCGACATGATTAGTAGATAAAAACAAGGTCTAAATGTTTTTATTATTATTATTATTATTATTACAGATCTGTATCTATTCATACATTTGAATTGCTACTTGTTTCATATTTTGAATTAGGATTGATTTTATTAATCAAATCTTTCATTTTCTTTATTTACTTTTCCCCAAAAAATAGAAAAAGGCTCTATTGTGCATTGTTCCTGAAGCCTTTTGTCACAATGCTGGATTGGATACATGCAGGGATAATTCGTTGTCCAGCAAGGGCACAGCTTGATCCACGTGGTCACTACAAGAACAACACAAACACAGTCACAAATCCGCAGCACATCTGCCCCTGTTTGCGACACAGGTTGTTAGAACGAGGGCATTCGAGCTCATCGGTGCCCCAGCCGTGAAGTCAGCCGCGTCTGGGTGCGTGCCGCCGCAGAGCAGACGTCGTCGGGCTGGCCCTCCGGGTCCCAGACCCTCCCGCCACCACCTTCTGACCTGTGCTGTACTGTGTCTGGGTCCCACCCTGCATTCGCAGCTCCAGTAAAGGCAGCGAAATGAACGAAGACGGAGCTGAAGAGGATGTCAGGGTGATGAGCGGAAACAGAGCCACTTAGCACCGGTCCTGTCTCTGGAACCGGCGCTGGGATCTGCTCGGACGTTCTTAAGAAGCCGTATTTTTGTTTCCCCTTTAAATATTTAATAGTTGGTGACCATAGCCTGCTCTTCTCTTTGGCTTCCTAAACATTGCTTGGCGTAAGTGATCCTAAATGTGTCTGACAGTGGAGCAGACTGTCCGTCAGATTTGTTATTGAAGGAACTGAGGTGTCAGGGTTCTCTGATGAATCTTTAAATAAAATCTGAGATCTAGCCACCAGCTGAATCTTCTTGACCTCCGGTTGGATGTTCATGGGCGTTTTCCTTGAATGGACTTGATTAATGCTGACGACTCCACCATTCTGCGTCTCCCCAATTTGATGAAACCACAGGTGCTCTGTGCAGACCTGTCTCGCCAAGTCTTAAGATGGCAACTGGTGGTCACAATGACTTTCAGAACACTTATGCTGATTTGAGAGTTGGTGCAGCCTATTAGCTATTAAGATGACCCCCTCTGAGATACCAGGGATAGTTGTGCTTTCAGACGGATATAGCCGTGCGTCTGAGAAATGCACGAGATTTCCAGCTGACTGCAGCCGTGCGTCTGAGAAATGCACGAGATTTCCAGC
>JAABNY020000034.1:22848890-22871734 GCA_015164015.2 Brevimyrus niger
TGTGTGTGTGTGTGTGTGTGTGTGTGTTTGTACACATATATACATATAATATCCCAGCCAGAATTTATGTTGCCTCTATATTACACAAAATAAATAACTGTCATTAGACCATCGGGATATCGCCGACAATGACCGCCAGCTGAAATATTCCGTTTGTTATATTAGAAATGCAAGGTGAAGAACATTTGTACACAATGTCATGAATAACCATCCATCCATCCATCCATCCATCCATGCTCTATGACTGCTTGTCTTATTCCGGATCTTAGGGGTCTGGAGCCCAGGGGCACAAAACAGGGTTACAGCCCAGGATGGGGCGCCAACTCATCACAGGGCAGACTCGCCCCTATGGGCAATTTAGTAATTCGAAAATTGACCTCAGTATGTTTTTGGATCCTAGGGGGAAACGGGAGTACCTAGAGGAAACCTCACAAGGAGAACATGCAGCGGCACACGGCATCATGGTGGACACTCAAACCCAGGTCCCAGAGGTGTGAGAGAATAGTGTTAACCACTCGCCCCGGTACTTAACATATTGACTGTCATTGTGATTATTTTTAGTCAAGCTTCCAGTATGTTGTCTAGGTTTTCTGATTATGTCAGACTGGTCATTATGATTATGATTATGCAAACTGGTCTCACAGTCATGGACCTGCAGTTTTGACGGTTTCTATTGTTGTCTTGTCTTTGGCTGATGCATGGATTTTGGATTTTTCCCCATTGGCTGTGTTAAGCCTTTTGCCATTGAACACTCCCCATGTGTGAACTATTCATTCATTTCCACAACTGTACCCCGAAGAGACATGGCTTGCTGTATTCTGTCTTCCCCTCTGAAACATATGAGGTCACACAAACAGATGAGGCGAGATTGAAACCCACTTCTGCAGGTGTGAGAAACCAGTGTGACCCACTGTATTATGTATTACTGTATTATGTAGTGCCTAACGACATTTCTTGTTTCCACATTACTTATGGTAATGAAAGACAATGACTATGATGACTATTCTTCTTCAGCTTCATATTATTATTATTATTTATTTAATTATTTATTTATTAATTTATTTATTATTATTATCCATCTGTTTTCCAAGCACTTCTCCTGTGGTAAAAATAATTATACAATATTGTAACTCTCAGTAGTATGATTTAGCGGAGTTTTAAATGTGCACATTAAGATTATATTAGTGGCATAAATTCCTAATACCATTACTGTGTTTTTGCTTATATTTGCTTATATTTGCTTATATCCGTATAAACCACTGACCCTAAATTGCACTTTTTTGTTCGACTGCACCAGAAGCGTCTTTAAAGACTTTACCATACTGTGGATTTTGTGACTTGAAGTGAATTTGGGGACATTATCCAGTGTGAAAATTTTTTATGAAGAAAATAACTGAATATGACTGTCTGTACATTGATGAATTCATTGTTCCCTCCAATCAATTATGCCTTTCTAACAATTGGACTTATTTCATATCTTATATCATTGTTATATTAGTATTTGCATGGTCAGTATTCATTGGTCACCCGTTCACAGTCTGCGATGGTGAAAAAGGCTCAGACCCCATTCTGAATGCACCAGCAGACCTACAATAGTCTGTTCAGACAGGTAGGTGAAGATGCTGCGGCCACATTGGGGACTGGCTGGGATAAACCAGGCAACAGTAGTTCATCATGCCAGCCATGAGTTTCAAGGGTTCTGCCCTGTTATAATTGGTTTAGACATTAATGTGCAAAGGTAATCCCCCCTTCCAGAAAAAAACTACATAAAGAAACTCAAGCTACTTTTGCGCAGGATCTGACCAATGAGCATCTGTATTTATTATTTTTTTAATTTTTCAATTTTTTGATTGTATTTTTATACCTGCAGCTTATTAAAGCTTGGTCATAGAAATAATAATTAATTTATTACAGGTGAGTTTCCTAGTTTTGCTGAAATACAATGACAATAAAGCTTCTATTCTAGTGCTGATTCCAGAGTGTCATGGTGTCATTTTGGCTTTTGGCAAGGTGCCTAATTTCAGTGATTTGTGGCAACCTTGAGGCTCCATCCATGTTTAATAACTGATAAGAATGTCAACAAGGTATAGCTGTTCTCTGTAATTTTAGTCTATCTGCTACGTGCTGTTTTACTTTCTTCCCCTATGCCTTTCCCTCTGAAATCAAACATGATCTTTCAAAATGGAGGTTGGATCTTTATTGCCATTTAATGTTTTTTAAATGCAAAAACTGAAAATCT
Organism: Brevimyrus niger; assembly: GCA_015164015.2. Taxonomy (NCBI): domain Eukaryota; kingdom Metazoa; phylum Chordata; class Actinopteri; order Osteoglossiformes; family Mormyridae; genus Brevimyrus; species Brevimyrus niger. The sequence continues at coordinate 22,851,130 of JAABNY020000034.1, forward strand.
TTACCCTTGCCCTAAATGTTTTCATTTCTCAAATATAAAAATACATATATACATGCATGAAGATTCCGGAACACAGTGGCCCTTCTCCTTACTCCACAAAGTGTCATTATGGTTATTTATGTTGCATCTTCCTGCGGGAGCTATGAAAGCAGACCTCCAAGGGCATTGTGGGTAATGTCACACAGAGTGCAGCCAATGACGCTGCTGCTTTGAGGCATGCTCTCTAAGGACGCTAAGGACTCACGACAGAGCAGTGGAAATGAATCACGGACTAACTCCCCGATGGAGCAAACTTCTTTCTCCCGTCTTCATAGTCCATCCCATTTTACACACATACACACACACATTATATTATATATATAGACTCACACACCTGAATCAATTCAGTTTAGTAGATCCTCTCCTCTGATCAGCTCTGTTGGGTATTTCTATATATTCGGTATGAGAACATATTTCATATGACTCCCTTGCAGCTTTTCTGTAACACCGGCATTGAAATAAACAGCCCTGAAAAAAAAGCTGTACAAATTAATAGCAATAGTACTTGTTGAACCTCAAGGAGATCGGAGATCAGAAATCCAGAGGTAAGTACCTATATACAATGATTTACGGATCAGCAGTAGAGGCAGGGACACTTTGGTGGGGAAACTCGGGTGATACAGCTCTGGCAGGTTGTGTGAAATGCCATTGGCCGTGCTGATAGGCAGCGTCAGAGCTTGTGTGGTGCCATAGTCTGTTCACAGTCTGCTCCTGCTCATGCGGACGCCACAAATATGACCCAACGGCCAGCTGGCGAAAGACGATTAGCGCTGGAGCATCAGTGTCCAAGGACCACGCCTGACTGGAATCAGCAGCCATCTCATTGGACTAGAGCAGGTCTCCTGAATGTAAACCACAGCAGAGCCAAAGGAAGGGTAGAAAAAAAAAATGAAGCTTCCAGGGCCTTAAACAGGGTGATAAATCTTTTATTCTGACTGGTGCCCAGTCTGAAGGAACACTGTGATTCATGAAGTGAGCTGCAAAGGGTGTGAACAGTACATGCTTTGACTAATTGAGCAAGCTAGTGTATCACATTACATGCAGGAGATATTCATCTTAATGGAGAGAGGGCGATAGTTTAGGAGATCTTTACAGTGTATGAGAATGTGTGGGGCACTGGTTCTCATGTAGTGAAGTTCTGCACATGATTCGTATAGCTGCTTATTTATATATTGCACATAAGCATAACCTGCTAATCCAGAAGGGTAACTGGTATCAGTGTAACTGTCCAGATAGGATGAAGCATATCCTGCCTTAGTATTAGTGACCGGCTCAGTCTAGGTTACCGCCTGGAGGACACAAGGCTGCAGAGTTCCTGTTCTGCATCCACACGCTAGTAACCGGCGTGCTTTCACACAGCGACGCCACGGCTGGAATAAACTTCATCCATACTGCTAATCCAGGATAGGGTCACTAGGAGCACACTGGAACGGATATCGGTGCAAAGCAGGACACTCCGACACGAACGGTCCATGCCAAGAGACCAGTTTAATGTCATATGTGAACCATGAGGGGCTGGAGTAGCTGGATGAAACCCACAGTGCACACCGGTGACGGTGCAAACTCCACACAAAGCAAGAAAAAGAGCTAAACCCCAGAGGCCATAGTATCGCCTCTGCTCAGGCCCTCAGCTTCAGCTTCAGCTTCAACCATTTAAAAGTTAAAATATTGAATGATTGCTGCAGAATTCTGTTCTGATGAATGTCAGTACAGCCTTTTACACTGATCGCCAAATTCTGAAGATGCACGCAGATTCAACGAATTCCACTTCTATTTCGCTTCTATTACAGTAGAGGCAGAATCAACCCTGCCATGTCGTAAATGCAGTGTTGTGAACCCACTTTGATCCCCTATTAGCAGTGACACCTACTGGTGGCTCCTAATATGAACTGGGAAACAAAGTAATTAGACTCACACATTCTTGACAGAAAAGCAAACTGAAGATGACAAGCTTAGAAAGCAATCTTTACCTGCTTGTTTTCCAGCACAGGGCATTGAGTCTCCATACTGCTATCTTGGGGGTATATGAGTTATGGTATTACATTATCAGGACTACATTTAACCTGAATGCAGAGATGATGGCCAACTGGAAAAGCCTGGAGCCCTGAGCTCTGGTAAGCCTGTACGCCCACCTCAACATTTTACGTAATGGCCGTTAATCCGTGTAGCATATACAAATAACGACAGTACAAGTCTTAAATTCTATTGCTGCAATGGCATACATACCTCAGTTATTACAATGTTTGGTGGAAATCAGGGGGGGAATGTAAAATAAGAGGAAGAAGAATAATCCCACACCATTCATTTTTTGTGTTGATCTGTCGAGAACAAAGGCCTCTGCATCACTTTGTTGCTGCACGTTAGAGGAAACAACACCTGGAATGTTTCATTAGCTGAGGTTTATTGAGCAGTGAACATTAAAGCCAAAAGCCCCCGTTTTATCACTGGCTCAGTGTCAAAGCCGGGACGTCTTTTGATCAATTACGGGATTCCACAAAAGGTGCCCACGAGTTCAACGACAGAAGGAACACAAAGAGAGCCAATTTCCAAAATGTCTGATTTCACGTGATTAATTGGCGCTGTGAAAACAAAGCTTGGCACCGTCAGCACAGTGAGACCCTTAAACGAAAGATGAGCGATATCAGCAGCGAAAAACCATTTAATATTTGAGAGCGTAGCAGATTAAATTTACTTGAACTGTGTCGCTAAAAGCAGGCAGCACAGGCAGGCTGTGGGCCTACGGCATTTGTACCCATGAGCGGTCAGTCCATAAAGCATTGGTGCAACTGCACCAATACTACTAGCAACTGCTACTGACGGGTCTCCAACCCGCTGGATATGGTCCCGGTAGCTTCAGTACAGCACTATAGTACAGAGATAACTGCAAACAGAGTATTTGTGAAGATGCCATTATTCTGTTAGTTATTCTTTATTCTAGGACACTCTGGACCTCAAAAAAAGAGATCTTACAATGCACTAGCCTACTCTGTACCAAAGACTAACCTTCAGGTTATCTGCATTGAACGCCTGAATAGGCCAGTTTGCCGATCTGCAATCCGCATGCCGGCTGGTGAGGAAGGGAGGACAGACGCGCTCCTCTTACAACATGGTGCCAATAAGCAAAATTCAGAAGACAGGCACCGATTATGTAGCAGGAGACACTACAGAAGAGCCAGATAAGGGTGAGGCCTTTTAATTAAATAAGCATAAATAGATCTTTATTTACAATTCAGCATGATTCCATATAAAAATAGTTATGTACACAAATTACTTCAAGGAACTGACGGAAACTAAATTTTGCTTGTGTAAAAAAAAAAAAGTGGTCAGAATAGAGAGACGTTTTCAAAGACGGTCACTAAAGCCATCTTAGGACCTGTTTCTTTAAATTACAGAAACACTCAATTGAAACAAGACAAGATCAGCTGTATCATTGCGTCCATTTATAGCATAGAAGGAATTATAAAGACCGACGTTGACACGGATGGCCGTGCTTCCTTGACTATTGTCAAACTATGTTAGGCTATTAGTTTGAAAAAGTGCCCTTATCAAGGACAAGAGACAATTTTTGTATGCTTTACCCATTTACATAAATGGATATTTACTGAGGCAATTCTGGTCAACGGCCTTCCTTAGGAGTAGAGCTACTTCAGACGTCTGGATTCTCAGCCTCCACGCCCCCGTCGCACGTCCCCTTTCTAGAGCCGCCCCCTACAGGCCGACAGAAGCGTGGCCTTCGCTGGCAACACCCAGCACCACTGCTCTCAGTTAAAGTTGAACTTGAAGGAAAAGGGCCCAGAACCAAAGGGGTTGAAGCCCTGGAAACCGTCCCATCCGTGGTGGAAGTGGGGCCCCCCCCCATGCTGACTCTCAGGGTCCAGAGGATCGTCGCCCTGGTCAAACTTGCTCCTCATCTCTATAAGAACAAACAAATAAAAAATGCACAGCCAGAGTCAAACCTACAGGATCAGAGATGTTACTAGTAATCTGTGGGTAATCCAAGAACCACCAGTACGTCAGTTCTTTAAGGCTAACAAGCTAAAAAGCATTTCAGGAACTTCAAAAAGTTCATTAGTCTTCAGGAATAAGATGTAGCTATATACCTGCACAGAGCTCTGGCCAAAAGTGCATGATTATGGACATAAGTTAAGGCTGGTCACTAACTCAAAGACCGGGCGTTCATTTTTTAAAAAAAAAAAAAAAAAGATTCCATTCGCATATTTTCATGAGACATTAGACAGAATCCAGGCAACATCTACACTTTCACCTTGGATGGTTCTCTCCACTTAATATTTACCCTCCATCCTGTGCCAAAAAATAAATAAATAAAGAACAGTGTGACAGTAGTTACAAAGATTAAACTCAGGGATTCAATTACCAGACTGGAAGTAAAGCCCAGTACTCGCGTTAAATGTTGTTAAACATTATTACTGCCTCCTAAGACCAATACTAAACTGGAAAGATTAGGGTGGGGTGATATTAAACAGGGGGAGGGAAACTGATTTACACGTCAGGTTCAGAGAGGATGAAAATTGCTCTCTGGCAACCCCATACACCTGAAACCATGTTGACCACGAGTGAAAGGGACTTACCAGGGTCAGTCAACACCTCCTTAGCTTGGGCGATGTCGATAAACTTCTTCTCTGCCCTCTTCTTCTCTTCGGTGTCCTGGAAGTTATCTGGATGCCACTGCTGTGCTAGCTTCCTGTACGCCTTCATGATCTCCTTCTTCTGAGCGGTCCTGCAATGACAGGAGAGGCTCAGCTAATGGCAGACCTGAGCCACGTCTGCCTTCAAGCCCAGTGGGCGGCGGCGGCGGACGCTGTGCCAAGCCGGAGACGTTGCGAGCCCACGCCCGACCGCGACGCACCGACTGTCAGCAAGTAGCTGAAGTGCTACTGCGAAAGTGTCCAGCCGTATATGGCTTTACTTCCTCCTTTGCATAAAGGAGCCATCGGGGAAATGCCATACCTCTTCACTCCCAAAATCTTGTAGTAATCCCTCTTTTTTGACTGCTTGAGGAGACGCTGGGCCTTTTCAAGTCCCTCCTTGACCTGGCGGTCGTTCTCGTTGTGTTGTTTCGCGCTCTCGTAGTCCTGGATGGCTGCAGAGACAAGTAAAGGCCCGTTCACCCATCAGCCTTGGGCGGTTCATGCAAACCGCAACCAATTTACCAGTGAGAGCTGGAGGTTTGTGTGGGATTGTTCTCATCCCGGCAACATGTGTCGCCGCGGGTCTACAGATTAACACCGAAAACTGCAGTCGGATACGAGATGCTGTCAGCGTTAGGACTTAATGAGCAAATATGATCGCAGTGGGAGCAAAATCGTGGACCCACTGAGGCCTCAACTGGCACTGGCGAAAAACAGGAAACAGGAAGAACGGGACAACACTTATTTGATACTTGCAGGATCCATGCACTGAAATGGATTCGGATCTTACAGATAATTATTCCAGGCTCCCAAAAACATGCATATGGCCAATATCATGTAAATTCATTAGGTTGATAAACAGCAGCAGCAACTGACATTCGCTACAGTGAATAATGTGAGGCTCTGTGGGGTTAAGACTACTACACCCTGAAGGTTGCTGGTTCAAATCCCAGGGCTGGTAGTGTGATGCCATCATTGGGTCTTTGAACAAGGTCCTGAACCCCAGTTGCTTTAGGCAGTGGTTGGTCCGGCTCTCATCCTCATCTGTACATTACTTTGGACAAAGTCAACTGCTAAATACAAGGTATTTAATGTTACAAAATGATGATTCAGTAGGTTACTGAGAAACGGCCTATAAGCGATACAAGGCAACCAAAAATAAGGCAGGAAGGTGTGTGCGCGCGAGCGAGTTAGGTTTATATTACATTATTGGGACAAATGCAAAAATGCAATTACTTATTCTTAAAGTTGGGCTTGGGTAGGATTAAGGTCATCATGCTGAAGTTAGGGTTCCCCCCCACAGAAATGAATGGAGAGTCCTCACAAAGATAATTACAAACCTCATTTTGACTGCTTCTAAAATGTGTAGAGACCATGAACCACGTTCGCCCCCCTGACAATGAACCATGGAGTTGTGCGTTTTGGGCACATGGGTTGTGCCATTTGCGGCAGGGCGAGAAAAATCCAGCACTCTCAATTCGCGCGCTGCTATTTTTATGCTCGAGATGACAAGTCTGTTCAACCCAATTCCTTCATTGCTATGAACTTATTATACCCATTCTAAGTATAACTCCCTATTCAAGAAGTGATCCCCCCCCACTCCCTCTGGGTTTCAGCGTTTAACAATCCAGGGGGGAAAAAAAGCATCTATATATAGGGGGCTTTTTAAAACTACACAATCGACGAGGGCACTTGTCAGCCATCCTCCGTCACACAAGACACGTTTCGGTGACAGGATAATTGTGCACACTCACGTTTCCACGCTGAATAACAATCTATAAAAATGCGGCAGCCACTCTGGAATTGGATTTAATGATGTTGTTTGATTGCAGCTCTCAAAATGAGTCACATTTTTGTGAAAACTGCCTATCCAGTCGACGGACATAGCAGTCGTTTGTGCGAAATAAGCCCAATTAGCAGTCATTTTGCTTACAGAACTAGCTGCGCTTTATTGGACATTCCATAATTTAGAGCTTTGCAGGCTCGTTTACAGATCACAACCGAATCGGTTGTACTTATTGGGGAGATCAGACTGGGAAAAGTATGCACAAGATTTACAAGCCTAAGTCTTGGCTGGAGAGGAATTCAGATGAAACCTTTGCTGTCACTAACCCCAAATTTGGCTCCCAAAGCTTCATGGTACGTCTTATATAATTGTATGTTGTTCTTTTTATTACGTCTTTTTTCGTGTCTGGTCCCGTCACCGTCATTCTATTGCACTGTGGAGCTTATGTCACTATAACAAATTCCTAGTATGTAGAAACATACATGGCAATCAAGCACATTCTGATTCCAAAGACTGAAAAACGCGGGGAGGTGTGTGTGTGTGTGTGGTTAGGTTCTTCTGTACTCACCCTGCTCGTACTGCTCGTCCTGGAGGTAGGCCTCAGCTCTGTCTTTCAAGGCGTTCACGTTGTGAGGCTCTGTGTTGAGGACGTCACTGCAAACCTCGATGGCTTCTGCGGCCTGCTGACTCTGAAGCGCAACAACTGTGAGCAGACATATCCCCCTCGCCCCCGACATGCGGATAATCAGTCAAACCGAAGCACTATGACGAATCGTTACCCACTAAACCTAAACAAACGTCATACCTGGGATAAGCAGTGGCAGATGCGCTCATTGGCTAGGTGCGTGTAGTGCTGCACGTCCGGTTCAGTCTCCTTGACCGACTCGTATTTGCTCACGGCGTCTTCATACCTGACCATGGGAGAATGGGCCATTAGCATAGTCTGGCTTAGCTGGAAATTACCAACGAGACCGTTCAGGTCCATGGTGACCAACTTTATTGTACGTTAGATGAAACGGTAGAATTACGAAACGAAATGAGAAGGTCCGTGTGCTTGAATCTGAGAGAAGCGTGTGCGTGTGTGTGTGCGCTGCAGCCCATCTGAGGCCTCCACAAACATGAGCCCTTTGCTCCAACAGGCAAGGAAACACACTTTGCTTTGATATATATATATATTTAACACAATTAACTCATCTACAGCGTAGAATGACTCAAAATTCCTGAAATCTCTCAGTCAACCCACTTCGGGTAGTTTTGGAGTGTTCCATTTGCCTTTGGAACTCGTATTAAGTCGTATTCCGGACTCTCTGAAGTTTTGAAGCCGGAAGTGACAACATGTGCGCTCCCGTTTGTCAGAGTTCCGAGTAGCACAGAGGATCCCAAGTTCAGAAGCCAAGATGGCTGCGCCCTTTATCAACAGAAGTTGTAATTTTATACTGTTTAAGCACTACTTCTCATTTGTGGCTCATTAAATCGGTCGCACACACTATACTGTCCAACTTCTGTGGACGTGTTGCTACAGAGTTTTATACGTAAAGCACCGCGCGTAATGTGTTAGTGATATTGCCAACAATGGCAATTAACCAGGCTAGAAATTCTTACGGGGAAGTTTGATCAAACCTCAAACTTATTAGGACTCAGAACTCGAACTTAATCCATTCAGAAATCTGGTTTGATATACCACTGTGTCTAGATTATATTATAAAAATAAAGTCAGCCTCAATGAAAGGTCAAAGTGTGGAGAGCAGTGAACCGCAATAACATACTCATCAGAATATACGATTAAAGTACAAGATTTCCCTCAGGACAGTCTGATCGTGGTCTGCCTTTCCCACCTCTAATCCATCACAGTACACATAAGCATGAGATGCTTGCTATTGGATAAGCAGCCATGGGAGTGATGTGGTCTGGGACAAAAATCCTGATTTCAGCCAATGAGAAGCTGGGGTCCCTGGGGGCCGTACCTCTGCTGCTGGATGAGCTCCTCTGCAGACGTGATCTGCTTGTTCAGCTTCTTCACCTGTTTGTAGTGGCTGAAGCACTGCTTGTGGTCGGGGTCTAGCTTCAAGCACTCCCGTACCTCGCTGAAGGGGCAGCCACAAGGCAAAGCCATGAGCATGGATTCTGTCATACACAGCATGCCCCACAAGGGGGAGCTGCTTTACTACACTCCAGGAAAAAAACATTTTGTAAGATATGCAAGAACGTCAACAAGAACAATGAGTGCACATAAATTACATGCAACTTGATTTTGCATATGAACTGCACTTAGCGATCACAAAAGTACAGGAATCTGTCGACGTGTGTCTGCATATGGGATCGGGACCACTAGATACAGCCAAATCGACTTGCATCTCAATTGTTATAAGGCAGAAGCGAGACAATAAATACAGTATTGTAATATTCACACGGCACTCTATAGCAAATTATGTAAATATAAAATCACAGCACTTCATGATGAAGAGATGACACATTTAAAATAAGGCATAAATTGTAGAGAACGACAGGAGCAGAGACGGTACAACATGACGACAACATTCTTTGTATATTATATACTACATTTTTTATGTAAAGAAATAGATAAAGTACCTGTACTGCACTACCATACATCAGTAGTTGGATATGGCCTGTGTGCCATTACACAGCTGGCAGCGATGCCCATTGTTCTACATGCACTAATGCAGTCTTTCCCAACCCAGTCCTTGGGGAACCCTGGACAGTCCACGTTTTTGCTTCCACTCAGCTCCCAGCGCGCCCGTTACAGGTATTCGGTGTTCCCGATTGGCTGTGAGCAAAAACGTGGACTGTCTGGGTTGGCAAACCCTGCACTAAGCGATATACCCGCCGATGTCCTACTACACCCACTTCCAGGCATCTCTCCATCAGAGTGCGTTATTTACTATCGATCTAAGAAGTAAACGCCCTCGGACGCAGCTTGACAGCATACCTGTGAGATTGGGGCGCTTTTTAAATTAATTTTCTCCACCTGGTAGATGTGTGTATCAATACAAAATAAATGTATTTCATACTGTCAGAGCAGGATGGTCTCTCCTAAGTTAGCTTGTAGGGTAATGCTTTACACAGGCTGCAAATTCATACTGTATAAGCAGCATGCATGTATACAGTAACATCCTAGTGCACCTCAGCCATCATATAATGTGATTAACGTGTATTAATACATTTTTTCATTTGTTATTGTATATTATAAGCTGCTAGGTATGTTGGTGTGTTATGGTTTACTTGCATGCCGCTTATAAATGTTGCACAAATGCATTATGAAGGTGTTCTGAAGGTGCAGTTAATGTAAGCATTACTGATTGTAGTTACGAGGAGAGGAACTGAGAAGTTAGCTAGTTTGATGCAGGGCTGAAAATAGGTTTTAAAACGGGAGCCTGTAATAGGAGGTCCCCTCACCCCCACACACATTGTACCATTTAATTCCCGAACCATCTGCAAGAAAGTCACCCATAAGCGTTCAGGCATTTGAATAGCTGTACAGGATGTGTCCTCTTTGCACGGGGAGGGGGGCCTGGGGAGGACACCAGGGGGATTTATTTTCACCCCAAATCCCATAGCCTCAGCGATGAGACTCAAGTTCTCCTTCACCACAAATCCCCGCAGACTCACAGCAAGGCACCGAGTCTTCAGATACGCGGCTCCGGAACATTCTAGGTAACTGGGCCAGTGTGTGTGTGGGTCTATTTTTGTTTTTATTTCAAGCTGGAAGAAGTTAAGCGCATGTGACAGCGCACCATCAATACCCTGGTTGTGTTCCCCTTGCTTCTCAAGCCTGTTTACCCAAGAACAAAACATTGAAGTCGACCAACTATGAGCAGGTCCTGTCAATCAAGCCACTGTAATACCTGCGGTGCTATATTCCACTATTCAGGTTATGGCCTGAATGCTATAGAGGAGCCAGACTTCTGCAGCTCATGACTGCAAATGGACCACAGCCATGAACAGACCCCTCAGCAAATGAAGTACAGTTACAATCTGCCATGGATGCAGGGGTTTAATAAAACTGCATGCCAGCCCAGTTCCTGGTGCCATTTCATACGAGAGTCACATTCACACATGGGCTTACTTGAGTGACATTTCATGGTCCCCCAGCTGGTAATAGATGCTACTGAGGCGATAGAAGGCCTCAGTGTTGTCACTCTTCAGCTTGGACGCGGCTTTGAGGTCACTGATGGCTTTGCCCATCTCTCCCATCTGGATGAAGCACTCCGCCCGCAGCTCCCTGGAGTTCACGTCCCACACGCAGGTCTGAAGGAGGTACCGGAGGTCATTAATAAGGCAGACCCTCAGCGCGGCACGCATGAAGGGCGGCCAGGAGGAAGAACGTTTTGGGCACACACATAGGTCGCTCACCTCCATGATGGTGTCCAGGTGGGCAGCAGCTGTGCTGTAGTCCTTCCGGTCAAAGTTGCTATGAGCTTCCGCCAACAGCCGCTGAATCTCATCCGATTTCACCAGCTGACTTTTGGCTTCCTTCTCTTCTTTGTCACTGGGGTTGGATTTCAGCTTTGGGGGAAGGGGGGGAGCAGGGTGGTAATACAAGTGTCAGTTCTGCACTAAGGTGTGGGAGGGAGCCTTTAAATATGACCTTTGCCAGGGTTTTCAGCCAAATGTTGCCCCTTTCAGATACTTCCTCGAATCCAGGGAGAGAAAAAAAAAAAAAAAAAAAAGATAAAAAACAGGAATTTCTTGCTCCACTCTCCACTCACAAATGAAAATCCATTATGACAAGTCATTTTTTCTGAGCTAATGTGGCATATATTACAAATGGCCTTGGCATTCTGCTTAGTGCTTTCTGCTAGCTCAGCTCTTGCAGGGAGCCCATGAATAAGCTGGAGGCAGCCCGGCCAGCCAATGTCTCAGCGGGCCGAATCAAGCATGCGGTCCAGAGAGACTATCGTGCGACAGGCACTGAAAAACGTTGGGGAAATATTGCATAGCCCCCCCCCCCCCTCCAATCTTCTTGGAGATTAAATCCTGGTTTTAGTATGAAGAGAATAAAAAACACCAAAATAAAAATTCCCTGCAGTACACATTTTCTACCTTGCAAACTGTGCTTGTTGATTTGTAGGCCCATCCAAAACCTACACAACACAAACATACACAGCACTTAATGGGCATCTGCAGCAGTGAACCAAAGCCCAGGCCCAGAGATGTGGCGCTGCATTCCTATTGGCTGGGAGGGAGCAGGCTAGACTGACTTCCTGAGATAGATCAAGCATTAGCCTGGCATAAAATGGGGAGGGGATTAAGCATGAAATGTTAAAACATGAATTGGCAAGAGATTGCCGTCCTGCTATCCTACAAGTAGAAAAATTAAAAATACATGGGCATCTTCTGGCAGACTACACAGGGAAGAGGAATTTCAGTGCAGACAAAGTCATTACTCTGACCACTATAGCCACCGAATATCAAATAAAACCAAAATCACTTTATAAATTTTCCCTTTTTCCCCCCCTCAGGCAAGCAACCACCATAGTACCAGCCTTTGAAACCATTTCGCTGGTTCATACTGACATCATCTGGCGCAACAGTGAACTTCACACGGGTCGGCAAACGAGCCATACAGCCAGTCACTGGCCTGTATTTATCTTGTAAAACTGGTTCGTGGTGGAAAGTCCCATTCTGCTTACTTACTACTTTTTTGAAGTCATCCTCTGCTTCGTCGAGTTTCCCCTGCTTCAACAGGAGGTTACCTCTCTGAAGTCTCGCCTAGAAAATGTGAGAAAGTTATCAGGATACACATTTCCACATCTACACAAAAAAAAAAAAAAAAAAAAAAAAAAACACACCCAACTTCATAACATTAAAAATGTAGGTTCCAGGCCCAATTCGAGAAGCAATCAAAACGCAATAATTCTCAGACCTAGCAAGGTACGATATTTTCAGCTTTCGCTTTCACACATCCCGATTACATTCACTCCCAAGTGACGCCGCACAGCATCAGTAGTCGGGCCTGATCCTGTGTCACGTCCCAGAAAAAGTAACTACAACCAGTTTGAGCGACTGTGATTTAAACAGTGGAAGCTCTTTACAGTCAAATCACATTGTCTTCCGATTGTTTATTTACAGTACTCTGATTGGTGCAATAAGTTTCTGGCACATTTTGTACATTTTACAGAAGCAATTTAGCACAGACATTAAAGTGCTCATTTCCCCAAAATAACCAAAACTATTTGAGTGACTAGAAATTCAAAACATTCTCAGCAATTACCAAGTAATATTTAAATCCGCATTATTCCATTATGCAACAGATCATTTGCAAATCGACCCTCCATTTCATTGTGTGTAAAAGAACTTGGAGACCGTATCTAAATATCTGAATACAAACAAAGGGAAATTTACATGGGTGTTGAAGTTTGGTTTTCCAGCTTGTAGTCAATGGTAAAATTAGCAATTACCGTAACATAAATATCTCCCAAAACTGAGGGAAGATTACAGTTTACTGGGTCCTGCCATGACATATCTAAACGACACCAGCCATGCTTCCAGTCCACCAAGCCCCCCCGCCATTCGACCCCCTGTCACGCCACAAAGCGTACTCCTACACATTAATGGAACAGATGATAGATCAACTTATGCCTTACAGGTATATCCAATTTGTTGCCTGTAAATTATTACCAGACAGGCAGCCCCATCTCTTACATGAGCTAAAAAGTATTCTTGTGTATGCAAACAAACGTTCACATACATTCATGTGAGCATTAAGCAGGTCTGGTGTCATCACTGTTCCCAAACTACATACTGTATATTAAGGAAAAACCCTTCAGTCTGGTTACATTTAAGATTACGTCGTCCCAAAGACAAGACTGTATTGTAATAGGGGTTCCAAATACTTTCAGAGCAGGAACAAGATGTACGTCTACATGATGTTTAGCTGGACGCCACACAGAATTACTTACAGATGTAAAGTCTGGTTTGAGCTCAATGACTTTGCTCAGGTCCGGCAGCGCCGATTTGGACTTTCCCATAGCCAGGAAAACTGTCGCTCTCCTGTAATATGCCATATAATTCTTGGGGTCTCCATCTAAAAGAAAGTTTATTAAAGTTTATTAATTAAGGGACATGCTGACAGTCAATGTGAATTTCGACAAAATAAGCAATAGACTTGACAGTACCACAAAGAGCGTATTACCGATTACCTCCATTGTTGCATATTTGTCCCACTAACTGATTTGACAAAATGAGTACCTGAGTAAACATTTTTTTAAGTGACAACTATCCTCCTACTTTCAACCCCAGCGACTGAGCCATCCATCGATCCATTTCCCACCACTTATCCTGGGTTGGGAGCAGCAGCCCAAGCAGGGATGCCCAGACCTCCATCTCACCAGCCCCCTCCTCCAGGGGAACACCCAGGCATTCCCAGGCCAACTGAGCGACATGCCCGAAACACCTCCCCAGGGAGCCATCCAGGAGGCAGCCTACATGGATGCCCAATCCATCCACACTGGCTCCTTTCGATGCGGAGTTGCAGTGGCTCTACTTTGAGCCCCAGACAAATATCCAAGCTCCTCAGCCCATCTCTACGGCTGAGCCCAGACACCCCACAGAGGAAACTTGTTTCGGCTGCTTGTATCTACGATCACATTCTTTCAGCGACTCCCCAAAGCTCATACCAATAAGTCCGAATAGGAATGCAGATCAACCTGTAAATTGGAGAGCTTTGCCTTCTGCCTCAGCTCCTTCACCAAAACGGTACAGCATCTGCATTACTGCCGTAGCACGGATCCATCTGTCGATCTCCAATTCCCCACCCAGTCAGCAAAGACAGCCCAACAACATCAAGAGCTTTCAATAACTCAGGGCAAATCTCCTCCACAACTGGAGCCCAACAGCAGAATAGATGTTTGCCCACCTCAGTGACCTTAGCTCTAGTGATGGATAAGTCCCCCTCTGAGTTTTCCTGCTCTGCTTCCTCTAAGTAAGGCATATCATTGGGATCCTCAAAATATTCCTTCCACCACCAGACTATATTCCCAGTTGAGGTCAACAGCTCTATTCCTGCTATAAATAGCATTAGTGAAGCCCTGCTTCCCCCTCCCAAGTACCTGATGGTTTGCCAGAACCTTTCAGGCCAACCAAAAGTCCTTCTCCATAGCCTTACCAAACTGCTCCCATGCCAGACTTTTTCGTTTCAGCAACCACCATATCCCACTTGGCCTACTGGTACCAGTCTTCTCCTTCTGGAGTCTCACAAGCTAACAAAGCCCTGAAGGCCTCCTTATTCAGCCTAATAGCTCCCTTTACCGCGGGTGTCCACCACCAGGTCCGGGGACTGCTGCCGCAACAGACACTGAACCTTACAGCCACATCTCCGCAATGCCACCTCAGCCGTGGGCCTTTCAGGCTCCATGTCCCATGACTCTCTTGGGAGAGAAGTTCAGCCAGAGGTGCAAGATCTCCTGGACAGGGGCCTCTGCTCGATGCTCCCAGCACATCCTCACTATGCGTTTGGGTCTACCAGGCCTATCTGCCATCTTACCCCACCACTGGATCCAATTCATCAGTTGACAGCTCAGCTCCTCTCTTTACACAGACACAACTCTGGCTATACAATTACAAAATCGACCATCAAACTGTGACCTTGGAGTGTTCTGGTGCCAGCTGTACTTATGAACAACCTTATGCTCAAACATGGTGTTCATTATGGACAAACTGTAATGTCCGTTCCCCATCACGAAGTCAAAGGGAGGCGGCGTTCTCATCCACCAGGGTAAACTACCAACACACACTGGCACCGAACCAAGGGGCTACAAGTAGCCCCACCCCTGCCCAGCACATCTCACCATGGGCAACTACAGAGTGCAATACAGTCTAGCACCTCTCCCGGTGGTTGGTTCCAGAGCCCAAGCCATACCTCCCACACCAGCTCAGACTCACCAGAGGTTACATTTCACATAACTGAAGCAAGGTTTGGCAGCTGACGATCAGTCTGCCAAGGCCCCTGCCTGCGACTGCCTCCTGATCTACACTGCACCTGACCTCCCACCCTGCAGGTGGCGGGCCCACAGGAGGGTAGACCCATGTTATTTCTTTGGGTTATTCCCGGTGGGTCTACAAGGGTAAATCTCAGTCATCATCTCCAAAAGGAGATCACTGGTGACGTTTGCCTGGCATGGCCAGGCTGCCAACATTTTCCTCAGGCAGAAAAATATACTTGACATCCCAGAGCTGCTGGCCACTCAAGCTTTAGCCAGGGTCAGTGCTTAGGGCTCTACCATAAGAGATTGGGTATTCATGTCCTGTTGTGGCCGTCATAATGCATAGATAACATTTCACAATAACAACATCATACAAACACGATGGTGATGGTGTGGGGACGCTTTGCTGCCTCCAGATAACTTTGTTCCCTTATTTTAAAAATGTTGCGTTTACTCAGGCTCCCACCTCAACATTTTGTTTATAGATTTGAAACCAGTGTGGGACATAAGTATGTATGTAAAAATATCGTTATGTACGTTGTTAAAATGCTTCTGGGCATGGGTCCATGCTAATACCAGGCATTTTCATCGATATATGATCTTCGAGCAGCCGCCCCCTGGTCACACTGCAAGTAGGGAGGCTATAAACCAGTAGTGTCTAGCTACAGACCGACAGCTGCGTGGAAATGCGACAAGGCATCGGCCAGCTGGCCAGCCGCCAGCAGCTTCTTCCCCATCTCCAGGTGGCTCTCCACATCACTCTTCGTACACTCTGCTCCTGCAATGAGACCCAGGTTAAACTGTTTAGGTACCACACCTCTGAAAGCTGCAACTCAAACTTTTGCAGGTCCCACTAAAGTCGTAATTGACACGGAATTTTCCTTCACATAAAGCTTAAATCAGATTTTCTTAATTGGCATCTAAAAATCATATGATCACTATACTATATTTTGCGAGTTCCATAATTATCCGTGCGAGACCAATTCTTTGTACATATTCCGAGTATCTGCATCACACTATACAATACGGTAAATACGCTGATATGGAGCTCGCCGATTGGCTGAGACAGAAGCGCGCTCCTGCACGGCCGGAAGCAGCGTGATCTGAACAGGTTACGCGCTTGCCTAAAAAAAATCACACGCCTGTATCAGGAATGTACAGAACGAGTACTGTGCCTGTCCCCGGAAATTTCTCGAGTAGCAGACGCACAAAATATTTGGGCAGAACTGCAAAAGGAATGTTTGGTCCACCCATAAGGGAATTATCAAAAATGAAATGTGCAATGTCAACTCTTTAGATGTAGCAACAGTAGGGCTAAATCCAATACAAACTGTATTTCGACAATTTATCCTCCGATTATTAACCTAATTACGGGCTTTACTAAGTGCCGCAAAAAGAAAAATAAGACATATTACCACTGTTTAATATGGATTTCAATTTTAACAAACCAGCTGCTTTATCGGCATGTCCCGGGAGAGAGATACAAAGAATCTGACGGCATTGCTGCGTACGGTCTTTAACCGTGCTTATGACAGCGTTTGCCATGTCATACTGTTCGAGAATAATAAAAAGTTTAAAATGACATAACGTTGTCAGTCATCGTTACTTAATAATTATACAATACAACGTTGTTTACGTTTACAACGATCCCGTATAAGTGCTAAACTAATCGCAATAAAACGTTCACTCTCTAGCTCACTAGTAGCCATTAATCACATACGGTAATATATAGTAATGACTGTTAAAATCATTCACCGCCACTTCCACACGCATTTCATGCAAAAGGACACAGTTACACAGGCTACGATTTTGAAAGAATTTGTTTACAAACATTTTCATATTTGTCAGGCGATCCCACTGATTTCCTGAATGGGACATTGTTCACAAACCTACATTTGACAGTTACCCAGACAGATAGCTGCAGGCCTGTATATTGCAGAAAGCAAAATGTCGACAGCTTACAGATACTTTATAAAGCACACAGCTGCATATGTGTTGCCTCACTACAGCAAACTATAGCTGCCTGCTACCCAGCCTGGGAATCTTAGACGAACTTACCTTCGTAGCGGAGGTCAATCAAAACAAGAACAAGCGGAACATAACTAAGGATTTTCTGTGCAACGGGCTTTACGGAAACCATTTTTGTTGCGAGAGATGCACTTGGACGTAATGAAGCGCTACTGTCCCCTAAATGAGCCCAATTCCCAACGCAAAGCGCTGCGAAGCAGAGCCGGCCAACGGCCTTTAAGTCGCGTTCGTATCCGCTCGCTCGGTCGTGGGCCGCTCCCATTGGCTGGCCGGCCCTCCCACCGCTGAGAGCCACGGCAGCACGAGCGGGGGGCGCGGCCATCGGCCTGGGGGCGGGCTGGCCAGGCAGGGGTGACCCTTAGCGTATTACCGGGGGGCTCTTCGTCTACGGAGAAATCATGAATGTTTTCGGATGGTCCCGGTCTGTTACGAAAACTGCCACATGTTCATCAAGACATTTACTCACCGTTGAGGTTTTAGACATTGTGATGACACTGGATGTCAACTAACACAGAAGGTTGCACGGGTTCCAGCTATAAAATAGTGAATTTATATTAATGCGTTGTGTATTAATTTAGGTGCTGCTTTGTTACTCACCTGAAGTGTGTTTGTGTGTGCGGAGGGGGGAATCGAAGTTAGAATTAGTAAATAGACATAAACTGTAAATATTTAAAGGATATTCTTATATACGTACTATTCACTTAAACTGGCTATTTAAAAAAAATGATTCTGAAAGTGACGAAGATGACGATGCTAAGTGGAATGTTACAAAATGACTCGCAGTTTCCTTACCGAAGTCTGCAGTTCATTTAAATCGCCTTACAAACTGGAAATGTAAATTAATGACTTTGTCAAACATTAAGTGCAATTTCATTTCTCTGTTCCATTTAAAAATACAACGACGACATATTACTAGTTAATAATCTACGTGTCATAAATGTATCGAGGGGTGTCTCATGGAGAGCGAGATGTAATAGGCAAAATGACCATTTCCAAAGGGGGAGTGGTCAATGACGTAGCCTATCACTGTTTATAAATGGAGTTCATTGTATTTGTTTCAGTAACTTGTAATTTCTAAAACCATACGTATAAAGTGTTAGAAATGCACTTTGGAAAAATCTAGGGACCTAGAAAATATTTCTGACGTGTCCTGCGACAGAAGTGAAACTTGCTTGAACTGCAGGTGCAATAGTTTGTTCCAAATGCATTTGTTGTACTTTTGTAATGCAGCAATTCCTGGCTTGTGAATTCCGTCAGATTACGCAGCTGTCTGAAAGGCATATTTTTGAATTGACAGGTTTAAACTTTGACAAATATATATCTTTTATTTTTGAGACAATATATTTTTTAGAGATTTGTATCGATCCATTCCTTATTTTCAAATGTCTTAAGCACGAATAATAGGAGTTTCTTGAATGAGTAAACATGAGGCCTACAGTGAATACTGTACTCTCCTTTAAAAAACATGTTAAATGTTTTTAAAGGGCTGTGTAGAATAATGACCATAGAAAGATGTTGAAGAGGGATTCAAAATGGTTAGAATGGATGCATTTGAGATATTTTTTACCTAAAAAGATAGAGGAGTAGACATTTATGTCTGCAATTCAATTGACCATAATAACATCACACTACGTGTAAACATTATGTAAAAGTGAAGACTAGATTTATGCCTTTTACAGCAAATTCAGAACATTAAAGCTATGGTCCTATGCAATGCAGGGCTGCTTGTGACCCCCGCCCCACCCAAGCATCACTCCCATCACATACAGCCCCCAACCGCGGTACAGTAGACCCTCGGATACCCCCCCCCCCCCCCGCCTCCCCTCGCTGTAGCCTATACCAAAATATAATAATGATGATCATCTGCGAAACCAATGTTATCTGTAGGATTGATCAGCTCTGCTGAGGTACGTTGCAGGTTCTTACACTGACTATCAGGTGTATGTTATTGCAAGTTCTAAACTGTCCTCATGTATCCTGAATCTCATTCCTACATACAGTGTATAAGGAAGGAGCTTCTGCCTGCAACTGAAAAACTCTTGTTAGGAATCATAAACAAATTATCTAGATATGTTCCCGTCATGACTTGCAGGATGAAGGACTGAAGGGCAGGTACTGTAGTGAAACAAAAGCGGATTTATTGAACTCAAAAGAAGAGAGACTGGAAATAAACAAGATTACGATGGATCAAAAACAAGAGGCGTGGAACAAGGAAGGGCGCAGACAACACGAGGGTTCGACGTCAAAAACCAGACTGCAGCTGACAAGCCAAACAGGTACTTAAACACTAAGTCTAATGTGAGTTAACAAGTAACAGGCGTGGCTCATCGGGAGCATGTTAGGGAGGACTCAGGAGGGCCAGGCTGGCAGGACGTGACAGTTCCAATATCTGTTAGGACAGCAATAATCAAGCTCATTCTGAAGAAACCTAATTTATATCCTGGCAGTTTTTCTGCTTTCACATATTCAATTTTTATCAAAAATTTTTGTGTTTCATGATCAATGCCATAATCGAACAGTTTTTTTTTCCAATTTGACTTGTATAAAAAGCATCAGGGAATGAATGGCAGAATTTCCCAAAATGTTGCAGAATTTTGCTGATAAAACAGAAATTGTATTATAACACCACGTATATTTCTCAGACATACATTCTACAGTTTCTGGTGCTCGTATTGGAGGTAAGATATGTCAGCAACACAGTCCTGTAATCATCTTACTGTGAGAAACCTGAACATGGCATTGAGATGCCTGAAGACACAGACAAAAGACTTGACATGACTGTGCAGGCCTATAAAAATAAGTCAGCTGGCCAACTGATGTCCTGACTAATTTCCAGTAGCATATCAAATAATACTTATTGAGCCTTAAATGCATATGTTCAAATGATTATATATCAGGGCTATTCAAACCACAGTTCTCAGGGTCCGAGCACTGCTGATTCCCCAGCCTTCCTTTACTGTGAGTCAGCTGTGAAGCCTCTGTGGCCAGTCAGAATCAGTTATTATTAATCATTTCTCAATTTATGAGTGTGTGTCTATGAATAATATATATTATTGCAAACTGCAGCCTGGTTCTTCCCTGTAACTCATTAATGAAGGGCTTCTTCCTTGCTTTAAAGGACCTCAGTCCTGCTTCTAAGAGCCTGATACAAACTGTCCTAG
>JAABNY020000034.1:22922389-22933395 GCA_015164015.2 Brevimyrus niger
GCACAAGCTGTATCTTATGGGGATGAAGCGCTTGCCCTCATTGCGCTGAGTGAGGAAACAGCAAATGGTGCCCTGAGTGTGACCACTGAAATACCAGGATGTTGCCAAGGCTGCTTCACTCCATAAGACACAGATTGTGCTGCTTTATGCCCTTTAGCGGGTGGGATCTATGACGGGCTGGCAAAGTTACATCTCTTACTCCTACTACTGTTATATCTCCTACAGCAGTTATATCTCTTACTGTATTGCTACGTCTCTTACAGCACATTAACGTCTCTTACAGTGTAGCTACATCTCTTACAGCACATTAACGGCTCTTACAGTATAGCTATGTCTCTTACAGCACATTAACATCTCTTACATTATCGCTACGTCTCCTACAGCACATTAACGTCTTACTGTATAGCTACATCTCTTACAGCACGTTAACGTCTCTTACTGTATAGCTACGTCTCTTACAGCACAGTTACACTTCTTATAGCATAGCCATGTCTCTTACAGCACAGCTACTTCTCTTACAGCACAGCTACTTCTCTTACAGCACTGCTGCTTCTCTTACAGCACTTACACCTGTTACAGCACAGCTACATCTCTTACAGTGCAGTGATGCTGACTATGGTTCACTGTAGGTTTGAAGCGGGGGTCTGGACAAGAGTCGGACACACCCCTACTTTCTCACACGGTCAAAACTGGTGCCTCTATATTGCCTGGATTGTCTGTATCTGTATTTGTGTGTGTGGCCTGTGATGCACTGGCTTTCCACCCTTGGTGCTCCCCCAGTTAGTGCCCAGTGCTGTCTGGGACCGGCTCCAGCTCCCCCTTGTTGCTTAGCCGGGTGAGCGTTTGGAAGATAGCTCGATGGATGGACCGATTCAGGGGATCCAGTGAGGCTGGGGCCTGTCCCAGGAATCGCGGGACACCACAAACACTCTGCGCTGGATGGCCCTTCATCACAGGGCAATTTAGAAATGGCGATTTGTCGAACAGCACCACCCTACCTGTTGCCCCGGAGGCGCAGTTTAAGCTGGTAGCCCCAGAGATGCTGCCATCCGAACCCCCTTGGTCTGCTTGCGCGTGTTAGCGTCCGCTCATGCTAACATGCGGCTAGGTGGGCGTCGCTGTCTGCCTTCTCCACCGACGCCGGGGATCTTTCCAGCGAGTCCTACTGTAGATTGAAATTGGCGAGAAGTCCCGGGATCAGTCGTGCTCAGTAGTCCGCGCTGGCGGTTCGGCTTGGCGCGTTTGCCGCGGCGACGGCGGCGATGGGGCCGGTAATACCGCCTTATCTGCGGCTTTTCATTAGGAGGCATTTCCAACGTGACCATGCCTGATCGTGCACCCCCACAGCACCCCCACAGCACCCCCCCAGCCGATAACATCAGCAATTAAGGTGCTAAATTAAATGTTCATCTCTGAAGGATAGTGCGAGACCATTGAAAGTTACAAGGCGATTCAAATCATTCCCTCTCCCGAGAGAGAGTCAGGGTGTATTTAATCTCAGTATTCGAAGGCTTGAGTTTTATCAGCTGTC
The DNA here is from genome assembly GCA_015164015.2 of Brevimyrus niger. NCBI lineage: Eukaryota > Metazoa > Chordata > Actinopteri > Osteoglossiformes > Mormyridae > Brevimyrus > Brevimyrus niger. The sequence goes on from JAABNY020000034.1 coordinate 22,923,921, forward strand.
TTGTGTACATGTAATCTCTCTGGAAAAAAAAAAAAAAAGGTAGAGTAAGAGTTGTGGTAAAATCATTGTACCTTAAGAGCATAACACAACTGTCTTTAAATCTTTCTATGGATGCGTCGCCTGGGAGTGAAGCTCAGTCACTGGGTCTAGTGAAGGCTGCACGCTTTGAAGACTCTAGCGCCGCCTGGGACTGCTGCTGGTCTGCAGGCTGGAAGTTCAACGTTCAGTGAGAAACCATATCCCGTCCTTGGGGTGATGTCAGTGTTTACATTTGTTACCGAGTAAAGGACCTGGTTTGAAACTAAGCTCCCATTTGACTCACTTTCACGTAGGAAGAAAAACGTGGATCGAGAGCTTTTGTGCCGAGGAAATTTGCCGTGGATTATCAGCCTTGGCAAAGCCAAATGCCATTAGCCTCAAAGTGAACTGAAAATCAATCGTAAAACGCCGTAATACGTGGCAAGGCCGTTCACCTGCAGTGTCGTCTTTGAGCTGAAAATGGCTCTGCTGGTTTGCTCTGAACCTTCCAGTGTTTTCAAAGACAAATTTGGTTTGTGCTCAGATGGGGCATGAGGTCCCGAGCAATTTTTAAATACTTGCGCATTTTATTGGTTAAAAATTGTGAAATTAGCACACAGGGTCATAGTTGGACTGATAGCAGATAATTGGCTGCATTGTGCTTTTACCGCAGAATTCCCTGTCTCTGCACGTACAAAGATGGCCATCAGACCCACAGCTACACGGTCCGGCCAAACAGCGGCATCTCCCACCTCTCCCTGCAGGAACTCTTGGTCTTCACTCAGCTTTTTGGCTGCATCGGGATGCCATTAAGAGACGCGTCAAACCTGCCCATCATTTAGTAGCCTGCAGTTCGGGTTTGCCAGGGTGCCGTCTATGGCACTGCGCCAGCTGTCTGCAGAGGTGATGGGGCCTCTAGCTGAAGCGACAGCCTCTGCAGGGTGATGCAGTGTGGATCGCCCCCTTTTGGTGGGAGGCTGTCATCTGACCCTCATCTGAATTGTTCACCTGGGACTGGAGCATCGGCATATGCTGTAAAGTCCAGTGCCCCCACTCCAAATCCAGCCCGTCCTGTTAGGTCTCTCTCGGCCTCCCCCTCTTTCTCTCTCTTGTTCTCTCTCTCTTGTTCTCTCTCTCATGCTGTCTTTCCTGCTCTCCCTGTCTTTCCTCCTCTCTCTTGCTCTCTCTCACACAAACTCTCCTCAGGGTCCCCAGCTTCCCCTGAACATCACCCGGAGTTTGAATCCCTCAGCGACCCCTTCCTCATTCTCCTCCTCCTCCTTTGGTATTTCCTGTCTGCCTCCCCCAGGACACGGAGCACCTCGAGTGGCTTTCTCGGCCCGCGTCCGTTCGGGAGAGAGACAAAAGGAGGGAACAGCCATGTAAATGTGGCCATTGTGAGGCGACGTCGGTCATTAGCATGGGGGCGAGGGGGGCCGCAGTCTGTGGACACGCTGCTGCTTCTTCAAGAGCTAATATTGGTCGGGTACCTTCAAAACAAAAGCTGAAATGCCAACAAGCGGGGCAAGAAGGTGGAGAATGCAGCCCCCGCCACACCTCAGGACTGATGCCCAAGGAGGGGGCAGTGCGACCAGGGAAACAAAACAGCAGCACTGAGAGACACTACTTCACATTCACGGTTTATTACCAAATGCTCCAAAGATAATGGCTGCCAACAGTATGGGTGTCAGTCGGGAGCGAGACCCCACCTCCCCTTTATCTTAAACCCCCTTTATTTCTCAATTGATCGTTAACCTTTTTTTTTTCATTTCCTGTCAGGAATTAAAACCCTAAGGGACGTGAGGATTTATTGAAAAGAGGCGACAGACAAAAGGCTGGCATTTATATGGACTTCCAGGCCAGTTCTGTTTTCACTGTTATCGCTGCGTAAGAAGTATGTGTCTTTGAGAGCTAAACATATTTGCTTTTCTCCGGGAGTTACGTTTGCCTGTTGACTTTTGTAATAACCATATCGAAGCAGGTATTAAACGCTTTATAGGGTATGTAAAACATGTATTATCAGTCATTATAGATCCATATTTCCTGTCATTGTTTGGTAGGGGTGTTGCTAAGTTAACACCATCTGGCAGCTCTGGACAAGGCTCATTGTGTTTCTCCAGCAAGACTGGAGTGCAAATATTTGATGTAGGTTTGCTCAAGAACTTGCTCAATGCTTGAACTTCCCAACCCCTGTGAGAGCTGCAGGTAAAGTGCTGTTTATGTACTGCTGGCCCCCGCCGGTGTGAGTACACACACATAAAAGTAGTTTTATCAACTCACAGTGACCTATATCTTGACTGGCATCTATTATTTCTGTCTTCTCGGGATTCATGCGTGACGGCTGCATCTGCAGTAAAGCTGTGTTTTTAACCGGAGACCTTGTTCTGACGCCAGCCTGCCGTGTCTATTACTGACTGCCTCTAACTGTCATGAGAAGCAAATGGAAACGAGCCTTAACATGAAATATGTTAGCTGCTCGCCGATACTGGCAGGGCTGCCGGCTTCTGTCAGCTGGCCGGAGTGAGATTTTCAATGTGACGCAGACATATTTACACGCGCGTAACCGTTTTATCACCTTGCGAATGGGCTGTAGGGTTCGCAAACTACCCCGGCGCTTTCGATGTAGCTAATATTAGGTTTATTGTGTGTGTTTATTGAGTAATGTGGATCTGCCGTAAGATTTCTAATCTGGGCGGGAGAGTCTGACGCGTGAGCATCACAGCAGATGCGTGACAGTTGGCAGCCCCTGCATTAGGAGGGGCACCAGGACTGGGATGCCTCTATGGGGCGTGACGGGTCCTCCAGTTCACCTCCAGTTCACCTCTAGTTCTCACCTTAACAACGACAGGGTTGTCGTGGTGAAGCGATGAGGGGACGTGGCTGGACGGGCCCAGGTTTGGTCTCCCTTAAGGACAGCAAGGAGCCGCTTTCTCTCTCCCAGAACGGCTAGTAGCTTCGCGTCCCAATGCAGCTGCTCAGAGCAGAAACGCAACTGGAGGCCATTTTGAAGGTGCTATACCGTCTCAATCCGCCATTTAAACTCAGATTGCGGTTAATCGGATTTTATTACGTCAGGCAGCTTCTGCTGCTCTCTGTCCACCACCAAAGAGCATTAAAAAGGTGCTTTATATTCTGCTGTGATAGAGAAAGAGATCCTTGCCTCAAAGCCCTTGTCACATTGGTGTTGTTGCAGGAAGTCATTCTGTGTAAAGGTTGTGTCCGTGTTCCTCTCGCCCGCATCCTGAAGATCTTTCCCCGTGCTTCGCCGTAGTTTGCCTTCTGGGACTGGAGGGGCCTTCGTTCCTATGGGGGGGGGGGGGCACATCGGCTTTTGTCTGTTTTATTAAAAGCACAACAGGCTAAAATGGAAGCAGCTCACTTATCGTGTCAGGAATTTGGGGAAGAATAAGCAGTGAGAATGATTTCCTGGCAATAGGTGAAGCTCGTTTTCCCACTTATGACATGGCTTTAAGAAGTCCCCTTCCCATGGGTTTATGTCGGGTGGGGGGGCAATCCCATCGATGATCGCAGAAGAGAGAAGCTTGTGAGTGACATGAGATTATTCCTCAACCGCCTCAAAACATCAGAAAGCTGCTTAGACTTAGTGCCCCCCCATACACCCCCTCCCCCACACACACAAATTTGTAATTATATCTTTGTGGGGACTCTCTTTTCATTTCTATTGGGAAAACCCTAATCCCAACATGACAACCTTAACCCCTACCCAGCCCTAACCTTAACCATAAGTAACCAACACACAAGACTTCCTGCATTTTTACTTTTTTGATTGCATTCACAAATATTTGTGGGGACCTGAAAAATGGTTCCCACAACATCAAAAAAAAGGTCCCCACAATGTAATATACACCTAATCCACACACAGAATCACAACCTATTTTCTTCTCTTTTCTCGTTATTTACACTTTCCCTAACGTTTGTAAAAGGTTTTGTCACGGCCCGGACAGATTGCAGCTATCATCCCATTCACCAGATAAAGTTGTTCGCCCCAGTGAAGTGGCTTTTTGGGGGGGGGTGACGTGGTGACCCAATGGGTGTCACTGCTGCCTCATGCCTTCAAAGCTGCGGGTTCGATTCTCTCGTATCCTCTCCCATTGTGCGTTTGCTTACTGCCCGGGGCTCTGGTTTCCGCCCATAGTCCAACAACATGTCGTTCGATAGCTTGGCATCTCCAGTACTACATACTGAGTGTGTCCTCCGCCCCCTGCCCTCCGTTACGTCGCTGGCCCTGTGCCTTTTTGCTGGGATGTCACTGTCCACCAGTGTATAAGTTTCTGAAGGCCACACAGCCCCTAAGGTTAAGTGTTTTGAACCCTTTCCATTCCAGTAGCTCATATTTGCGCATGCAGACATGAACGGAAGCTGAGGAAAGGAGACAGCAGCTATCGTGGCTCCTTTGGCACCTTACCGAGCCGCTCGGGGCCAGTGAACTTTTATGTCTTTTTATTTTCTTATTCCTTTATCATTCACAATAAAATTTGACTGAGAAGGTGCAGTAGGTGACATTAGCTGCAGCATCTTCTACCTTCTGCTGTCACTTTCCTGACTTTATGCATCCTGATATGTGTCCTGTACCTTTTAGCAAATCAGCTTGTTTTCTTTTCCATGGAAGTCGTGAAGAACATACATGGACGCTAGTTATTAACACCAGCTCTGCTCTGTATGTACCGGCTGCATGTTCCTCGTGTGACGCGCGTTTCCTCAGGCTGCTCCTCTTTATACCCGCAGACATGCCGTTAGAGTGACTGGGCGGGGTGCTGAGGGGCCAGAAGCATTGGAAGTAAGGGTGCTGAGGGTGTTTCATCGCCGCCTCTGGTGGTTGCCGGTAATGCAGCATGATTTTTTATGATGGAAGGGGAGTTCCCCGCTGTTTCACTTTTCCCCAGTTTACCCCAGTCTGGAAAAAACATTGGGAAAATGCCAGAATTAAATGGTTTGTAAGTTTCAACCTGCTCATCAAGGGAGTGCAGGCTGTAACACGCTGAAATCCGCCAGCCCAGTCACGCCCAGCGTGTCACTCATCTGCCTTTGTCCACATATCCGCGCATCTCGGTAGAACCGTATTCCAACCTGCCAGTAGCATTCCTGCTGATCTCATTTGTTGCCACATTATTGATTCTTATTGTGCCGTCATCCCTTGATACATGATATTTTTTTTCATTGCTGTATCGTATCGAGAATTACAGTAAAGCATTGGGATCCTTTTCATTCAAGAGAGGGTACAGTACTGTACAGTACAATAATACAGTACTGTACAATGCTGTATAATAATATACAATGTACTCTATCATTATTATCATTACAGTTTTTTTTTTTGTTTTGGCACATTTCACGAAACATACTTAACATTCTCACAGGCGTAGGAGCATTTCTCTGAACAATTAATGCAGATACCACAACACTATGGTTTAGCTGTAACTTACGCAAAACAATTAACTCGTGTCTCAAAAGCAAATAATTCCACCAATTAATTAGTCAGTGCCACCACAATGAAAAATACAGTCAGCATCTTTTTTTAACCATGAGAGCCAAAATACTTGGATATATTGTCAGTATGTCAGTGTCTGCTGCTGCTGAGCTCCACAATGCTGAATAATAGTCGGTTCCCACTTTCTCATTGTCACTGACTGATCATTCTTCTGTAGCAAAATGATACTTATTCATGTCAAAGGCACCAGTTTCAGTATTACAGTATGTAAAGTTCACTAGAAAGCACTTGTGAATTTTTCAGATCTCAAAACACAGTAAAATAGATCATTTTGAAAGCTTGGTTTACTGTTTTGCATGTGGTATCTCACCTCACACGATGATCGCATACATATATATATATATATATATATATTGAGTATATATATTGAGATCGAAGTTTACAGAAAACTTACACACACTGATCAGGTCCTGCTCTTTGACTGTCACCAACCTCTGGGACACAAACTTGGAGTCATCAGGACCTTACAACACCGGGCGGAGAAGATTTCCTCCAAGAAAAGAGGAAAATAAAAAGAACTGGCACATATCAAGAGGACACTTAGAACATGCGATTATCCAAACCGGGTCTTTATCAAGGCAGCGGAGAGACATGAAAATGAACCTCAGGTATCAACCAATAAGAACAAAACAGGCAGATGGACATTGTCGTTCCAATATGTGGCAGGACTGTCTGAGAAATTTAGAAGAATTTTTTCCAAACACAATCCCAGTGCCCCAGCAACACCCTTAGACAGATTCTGGTTCATCCCAAGGACAAAACTCCTAAACACAATGTGATGCAGGCCTTACAGTGCAGTGAGGAAGGATCAGACTTATACATAAGAGAGACCAAGCAACCACTCCATAGACGTGTGGCACGTCACTGAAGTGCCAGCACATCAGGACAACACTCAAGCTGTACATCTTCACCTAAAGAAGAAGGGCCGACACCACTGAGGATACAAATGTGTGTGTTTTGGACAGAGAAGACGGGTGGTTTGAGAGAGGAGTAAAAGAGGCCATCTACGACCAGTTGGAACGACCATCACTTAACAGAGGTGAAGGATTAAGACGCCAATTATCATCCACCTATATCACAGTCTTGAGGTCCCTCCCCAGGCGATTTAAACGTGAGGGCCAGCCACCTATGAATGTTTCACACCTTGGCTCAGGTGGAACCCAGGTTTCACACCCTGATCCACACCTTGCCCCAAGTGACCCTAATCACCCATTGGACAGCAAGGGTGTGTCAACGACCACTTTCAAGGTGATGACCCCACTAGGGGATAAATACCTGAAACTCCTCATCAGACTGAAGAAGCCTTTCGGATGAGAGGTGAAACGTCTTCATGAAATTGAAAAAGAAGTCCAGTTGCCTCTGATTTAAGCCCTTAAGATTATCATGTCCTGGATGACTGAGACCCCACACAGACATCACATACATATATAATTTTGGGTGTAAGATTATTACAATGGAAAACTATGTTATCTCTTTTGACCAACAAGACTAAAACATCTGAAAATTGTGGCAAATGATGTCAGTTGTACAAAACCATACATGTACTAAAACATTTGGAAATTTCAGCAGAATTGACGTTATGGTGTGGGGACTTCACTTGTTGGTTTGCAAATGTTAACTGTTATTTGAGAAATGTTGCAAAGCAGTTGAGGAAAAATGTAATATATGACCTAAAGTATTATACAACTTTGTTGGTAAATGTAAGGATATAACGAGGAAGTCACTGCAAATGTAAAAGCAAAGAGGGTGAAGGAAAGCTCAGTTTACAGCTTCGTACAAAAGAATCCAGTGATGCAGAGCGTCAGAGGGTCTTGGGAGCAGTAGGGTGATGAGGTGGGTCGGGTGGAAAGAGTAGACTTTCTGCTGCACCGTGAGTCTGTGGCATTCATAAAGCGGCTTGAGCAGATTGCAGCTATGTGTATGTTTTCTGCATGGGGATAATTCTGATTGATAGGTCGCCATTCAGGAAAGTGTGATGTTAAATGCTTAGGCGTTATCTGCGGGTATATGATGGGTGGGGTGACAGGTCCCACATCTCCTCCTGATTCTCATTTGTTGCCTGGGAGATGTGTCATTTTGTCTGTGCTCCACAGACCTGGCCCTCCTTTAACCTGATTTACAGCATTCCAATTGGTGCTCCATGAACCTGACCCTCCTTGAATCTGAATTACAGCGTCCCCATTGGTGCTTCGCAGACCCAATCCTCCTTGGACCTGATTTACAGCGTTCCCATTGGTGCTCTGCAGACCAGGCCCTCCGTGAGTTCGACATACAGCATTCATCAGCCAATGATTTTAATGTTTCCGTCCATTAAGGCACTATAACAATGAGTCGTTCTGCGAGATAGTGAGGCTAAGATGTGTTCACTTTTCGGCATGACATTGATTAAACTATAAGGAAACAATGTAACAGACACACCCGTCCACATCCACCCGTCATCCCGGCGGCATCTTCCGCTTCCAGCCAAGTGGGTTAATAGATCTTCCCGCGCGATGCGTGTAAATCACTCAGCAGACCACCAGAGTTTTGTTCTTTTTCTGCATTAGTGGCTCCGAGTGAGGGCTGTTTGCTTTTCCCTGCCTTTTCAGCTGCTATTCCATCCAGGGCTGCATTTCCCGGCAGTGAGGATCAGGTGTGAAGTGTCCCTTTGCGCTGTGCTCACACCAAAGCCTCAAATCTTCACCTCATCTCTCTTCTGTGTTCCTGGACCTTGATCACGCTGCGTTTTGGCCTAAATACGTGATCGGACAGGCAACAGCTGCCCCAAACAGTCCATCTCTTTATATTCATAAATGAAGGAAAGGGCGATGACTTAACTTTAATTTCCTTGGAGCAAGGCTGTCCTGTGGCCCCTTAATCTAAGTGAATGGAATGCTTTTATTTTTTAGATCAAGACCTGTCTTGTTTTTATATAAAGCACTTACAGCATTATGTTATGTTTTTAGTTTTTTAAGTACAATATATAAATATTTGTTTTGCGTTTCCCCGCTACAGCATTCACACTCAGTCTCTCGTACTTGAGCCTGACATTGAGATCATCTTTAAACCATCAATGCATGCTTCCATCTTCCGTAACTGCTCACTCAGCACATGGTAACCGTTACCATGGGATGCCAGTCTCCGGCTGGGCACGCTCTCTTAAGTTTACTGACCAATTCCCTTTAACTGTACGCTTTAAACAATGAGAAGAAAGCAAAGCAGCGGGAGAGAGGCCACTCAGAAGTGATGGTGATTAAACATTTATCCAGATTTTCATGCTAGAAATCGTCAGGAAAACTGAATGTTTTACTGCCACAGTAAATGATTGACAGTTTTGGTTTCAGCCCAAAAATCGTGTGTGATTTTTTTTTTCCTCTCCAGTAGCTTACAGGGGTCTGGTTAGTTCTCCAGTTCTGCCCCGAGTATCTATCCCCAGAAGGTCAGCAAAGCCCCATCCTTCAGCTCCCTACTTCGCAATGTCGCCACGCTTCATCTCTCTCTGTTTCCTATCCAGAGGCTGAACGCTCTTCACTGAGCTCCTGAGGAGGTTATTTGGAACCAAGCGTAGAATCAAAGACAGCTCAGTCTGGGTCCGTTTCTGAAGCTCAACGGTTAAACACAAGCTGAAATCTCCCAGGGATGAACCTGCTGTGTTTTGATTACTGCTTTGTCTGTTTATTAGCTTCATTGTCATCCTAGGTATGCTGAATTACAAGAAGGTGATTATGTAGAGACTAGTGTTGTCATGCTTTCTCCTCCTAGTAAGAAGTTAATTAGACAACAGCAAAATCATGCTGATTAGCTGTGGGTGTGGCAGCCATCTTTGCTTGGACACGTATATTTATTTCTTAGATGTGGTTAGTTAGTTGTAGGTCCTCTCTGTGTCTCTGGTTAGTTGTGGGTCCTCTCTGTGTCTCTGGTTAGTTGTGGGTCCTCTCTGTGTCTCTGGTTAGTTGTGGGTCCTCTCTGTGT
>JAABNY020000034.1:22933834-22949771 GCA_015164015.2 Brevimyrus niger
TGGTGCTTGTTGAGTGAAAACTCAGAAAAGCCGTCTCCCCAGACGTGTGCAGACTGGGACAGGATGTGTTTTTGGTTGGACGTCACACTGCCTTGCCATTTTGGATGAAATTTAAGCAGGATGTGGTCGATTTACCGTGGAGTACGGGCGATGTTTGAGTTGTTGCGCTTTGCCTGTGACCGCATCCTTCCTGGCACATGTGGCAGCCTGGCACACGCCATCCCCGGTCTCACCCCTGCCGACGCCTGCTGTGGACAGGCTGGAGGAGGGCCCCCGGTCCATCCTGTGCCTCCCCTGCCACCTGATCTTTGGCCTTGCGGAGCCAGTGCCTACCGAGGTGCCAATTAGCTCCATTTGTGGCGGCATTTGTCTCCCCCTCCGCCCAGAGCTAGCGGGACTGGCGCTGTGGGGGGGGGGAGGTGTGGCACTGCCTCACAGCCGGGACCATTCCTCACCTGCCCATGTGTCAAATGCCCCCAGACTGCTTCTCAGCCTGATACTGGGCGTCTGGAATCCATCACCGTTTTGACATCCAAAAAATGAGCAAACACCCCCCCCACCCCCATAAAATGTGCCCCATTGTGTCAGGCTGCTCATTAATCTGCTTTTCCTTAATGGATGGCCAGAACAGATGACTGCCACATTTCCACAAGAAGGGAGAACACTGAAACAGTGAAACAGGAATAACACCTAGGCCTGTTTAGAAATACCACCTATGACTGTTTAGGAGTAACGTCTATAGCTGTTTAGGAGTATCACCTATGACTGTTTAGGAGTAACGTCTATAGCTGTTTAGGAGTACCACCTATGATTGTTTAGGAGTAACGTCTATAGCTGTTTAGGAGTACCACCTATGATTGATTAGGAGTAACACCTACGCCTTTTTAGGAGAAATCTCTAGGCCTGTTTGGGAGTAATGCCTACAACTGTTTAGGAGTAGCACCTAGGCCTCTTTAGGAGTAGTGCCTATGGCTGTTTAGGAGTAGCGCCTATGGCTGTTTAGGAGTAGTGCCTATTGCTATTTAGGAGTAGCGCCTATGGCTGTTTAGGAGTAATGCCTACACCTGTTTTGGAGTAGCACCTATGCCTGTTTAGGAGTAGTGCCTATGGCTGTTTAGGAGTAGCGCCTAGGCCTGCTTAGGAGTAGCGCCTAGGCCTGTTTAGGAGTAGCGCCTACGGCTGTTTAGGAGTAGCGCCTAGGCCTGCTTAGGAGTAGCACCTAGGCCTGTTTAGGAGTAGCGCCTAGGCCTGATAGGAGTAGCGCCTAGGCCTGACCTGGAAACCCTGCAGTTTCATGATGACTTGATGAGCATTACACATGTAATCTCCAAGATTGTGGCCGCTAAGTCTCTGCGACCGGCTCCTTGCCGCTGCTCCTCCTGCAGGCCTTTGGGCCACTATCCCTGTTGACAGCTGAAATGATACGTTATTTTCTTAACCATGTGGGAAGGTGTGATTATCGGCTCTGGCTAACGACCACCTCTCTGGGGTCCAAATAACCGTGCTGGGCCGGCTGCCCTCCTCTAAACCGCCCTCACCAAGGACATCCTGCTCTGCTTACACTTTCATGGGGCGTTTCCTCGACCTCCATGATGGGGGTGTAGGAGAAATGACTATGTTGCCATGGTGGGGGGGCTCATCTCTCTGTACCTCACCATTTCAGATGAAATGATGCATTATTCGCCATAGGTGGACTGTAATGCTTCTTCTTGCATATCACTTACTGCTGTGCTTTGAGAAAAACACACATACGCATTTGTACTCATATCTTTGTGTGGACACACACACACACACCATTGAGAATGAAGCTTGGGGGTCACATCATTTATCTGGGGTTAAGGGCCTTGCTGAAGGGCCCAAAGGTCATGTGACTGTTCTGCCAGGGACGCCATTCGACCCAACAACCTTCTGATCACGGAGTCCTAACCCCCTGAGCCACACAGCACCCCCATCAAACAGGTCATTTTGAAAGGTGCAATGACTGTTTTCACGTTGGCTTCTCCCCTCGCCCCCCCCCCCAATGCCTGACCCACTGAAAATGGCAATTTCATAACACAGCCACGTAAGCGTGACCATCTGTGTGACATGGAAGGTGATTCTGTCAGGGTTAAAATGTGCACTTCCACCGCTGGCCTGCAGGTCAGCACCATCCACCTGCCCTCCGGCCCTAATTGCCCCCCATTCCTCTCTGCTCGCCCCCCTTCCGTCTGTGGAGGCTCCATAGCCCCTCCCCCTCCCCTGCTTTCATTGCTGACCCTGCTGTTCTGGAGTGAGTTCATTCATTTTTTTTTTGTATCATTTTTAGAGCAAATTGATCAGTATCTAAACCAGCTGTCACCTTGTAAACTGAAGGCTTGTTCAGTCTGTCCAGGTTTCAGCGCTACTATGTCCTTGTAATCTCTTTATGCCAGAGGGACCAGAGCAGAGCAAACATAACAGACTGAATATTATGTTTACACTGCATTTATCTGCAACATGGGGGAGCAGGTTGGGGAAGGACATTTAGGGATCTGTAAATATCTGTCCACATGTGAAAGATTTTACCAGTTCTTGATATCCTAATTGAAATCATTTAGGATGCATAAATGTGTGGAATTACGGATCACTGAGGCTTGGAAGGGATGCTTAATTTGAATATTTGCCGCTGCGCTACTGCGAACCTGTGTTTAGTTTTTCATTTTTAAATTCGTGCTTATTGCATGAGGTAGATTCCCGAGTATAATTATTTTACGCGATCGCAGAAAATATCTGTGATACTTTATTCTGAGGTATATCATTGGAATATAAAAAAAGTCTCTTTTGTGATTTGTGATCTTTGAAAGGAATATTGAGTTTAACTTTGTGAGTACTTGGGATGAAGTTTCTGGGGGGAGGGGGTTTACTGTAATAGTGCTTTGCTGGACCCCCCCTCCACCCATTCCTGAAATTGATTTGTGATGTGTTTTCCTTCTGCGGTCTTCTTGATAACAACAGGGTATTCATCCCTCAGTGCCATTCTTACGCACATCAGTAAGGAAACACAGATACCGTATGGCGACTTCAAACAGGCCTTTTGTGAAATGAAAAAATCGCGCATCGCTTCATTCCCCCTCTGTCCCGCTTACAAATTTATCAGGGAGCCTGTATCTCTGCTGCAAGGGACAGAAATTGGTAAAATACTGATTTCAAAGGCTTGGCACGGTGTCCTATTATTTAGTATCACCTTACGGTGCACAGTAAAGGCTGGTACAGACATTGTTCGAGTCCTTGTGATGCTTTTCATTATTGTAGGCCGCCCGTCTCAGATCAGATTACCCTAACTCCCATAACCGTCCAGCAGCACTTACTGAATACTGAGACCTTCCAGGAATGGAGTGTGAAGTTTCAATAGTTGTCAGTCAAGGTTTAAATACATTAAATCATCTGATACTGACCCCCGTCTCTTTTATGCGTGCAGAATGAGAAGCCCCGAGTTCGTAGTGTATCTGATATTCCTCCTAACTGTTTTCCTCCTTTCTCAGTTTTCTTTTGCTGACCCTCTCTCTCTCACTCTCTCTCTCTTTTTGACTGTAAGAAACAGGTGTTTTTTGTTTCTTTTGATCTTTTCTGATTGGAGTGATTAAGCTTTGCTTTAGATTATTTCAAGAAAAGATTATCCTAAGTGCTTGTTCTTAGATAAATATAAGTTTAATATACAAACAAATGACTTTTTTTATTAAATGGGGGGAGGTGGTTATGTGAAACCAGTCTCCGCACACATTGTACGTTAAATTCCCAGATGATGGCAGTGAAAATGTACAACACACTGGACGTTTGATGATAATTGTCTTCCCTCTATAGTTTTGTTCGATTCCTCGACGTGTCATTGTATCCCTGTGAATGGGCTTGCCTCTCCACCGTGACATCAGAGATCCCTGGGGGAATTAAAGAAAGGAAGACAATGGGGCCTCATTTCACAGACTCTCTGTCACATGTGCACGTCTTTTACTGATAATGAATGTTTTCAGCATTGAGCAGAAGTGTTTTCATTGTCCCTTGGCCCGTCACACTCAGAAATCTAGCTGTATCCTATGCTGCTCCTAGAGATGCATTAGTAGGACACCTTAAAAATGAAATTCAGGTTCAGAGCTCCAAATACACTCTCCTCTAATGTTGAAGGACCCCCTCCCCCTTAAGTGCTTCCTCTGACAGCTGTGGAAATCAAGGTTTTCACTTGGTCACTCATGCTTTATGCAAGTTTCTCGGAGTGCCTGACCTCTCCTGACATCCAGCTTCCTATAAGTCTCAGAGAGCTGTTACGTAGCCCGTTTGAAAGCTGCATGGTTTGTATATCGCTAATCACGTTGGCTCCAAAAAATGTGTTTAGTAGCGAATATTTGCACTTGAGACCAGTTAGGAAAATCGTATGAGAAATATTAACCCACACCCACTGGGATTGAGTTCCCCCCGTTTAAATCGCTGCTGTCCGTGGCTCTCGTCGCGGTTAAAGCCACGTACGACGCGGCCGATCTGACGGGCATCGGAGAAAACACGTCAGGCAGCGGCTGGCGAAAACTGCCCATCTCCCTAATAAGCACTTGCGCGCAGAAGAGCGGGTAATTGATGATTACAAGTGTGGACAGTAAGAGTGTTTGTCAGATCACCCAGAAAAAAAGATAGAAAAACACAGCACGTGCATCTGGTGCATTCCGTAATGACACTTCTGCGGTCTGCTAACTAGTCATTGTTAGAAAAAACGATTGCCCCCTTTTTTCTGTGTATTTTATATCTTTCCAAGTAGCCTCTTGTCTATATTTTGTTATTTAGAGGTATAATTTAAGTCCACCCATCCACATTCAATAACCGCTTATCCAGCAGGTTACACGATCGTGACGTATAATTAAAGTCATATCAGTAAATAATAATGCAAGAAAGATTTGCATTGTGTTTATAGTACACCAGTAAATATGCATGTGTGTTTGTACGTATAAACGGACCTCTGTAATTGACAAAGCCAATGGAAAAACGGGAAGCTGTTTTTCAAATGCAGCTTGCGAGATGAGCCCTGTTTTTGTCCCGGACCTACAGCACAATTATCCTTCTTAGCGGCATTTAGCACTTGTTAAACGGACGGTTGGGGGTGGGTGTGTGGAGCTGAGGGCCATACGGTCTTTTAAAGCTGAGTGATTTACACAATTCATTAAAGGCAGTGATTTTTCTCTTAGCGTCATATTAAATGGTTACTTACTCTCAAATGCTCCCGGGGGGCTCGGATTGTTGGGCCGCGCACAGATTAAAGTTTGCATTGAAAGAGAAATTGAATTCAGGGGTAATCAATAGCATAATGGGCCGGTATGTGGAGCCCTCCTGCCTGAAATGAAATTACCATATTTTTAATCTTAATTTTCCACTCTGTTTATCTGACAGTGCGGATGTGCAATCCAAACAGATAATGAGAGAGTGGGATATTGACACGGCGGTCCTCTGGAGTGCTTGTTTCTGTGATTAAACGCCGTGATCTGTGATTACTTTGTGTCGGGAGTCAGGGCAGCTGGCCAGGACCGCGGGGAGGGAGCGGCCCGGAGCAGATGTAGCGGCGTGCGCTTCAGAAGCGCCGGCGGTATTCAGCAGCCCCGTCGCAGACTGCGCCCCGGCAATGGGAATAAGCGGGGAAGCGATCTGCTTCTCATATCCCCCGCCCCCGATCGCCCCCATGTCATCTGCGACAAGTACAGCGACAGCAAACTTCGCACAATAAGTATCATTAACCTGATACCTCCACTGTTCCCAATGATAATAATAGTGGCATTTTGGGGTCTGATACGGTGTTCAGCGTTGTCAAATTATCTTAAACCGAAGGGAAATGAGGGAACAGAAGCTGCGCGATCGAACGTGTAGGAATTCAGTAAAATACAGGTGGAGGCTCTGATACGGGATTAATACTTACTGATTTATTCGGAGGTGCGGTGCCTGTTTCTCATGTGTGCTGTAGTTGACTGATAAGTGGAGTGAGGACTGACGAGAAAAGTATCAGGTGCAAAACTCCAAATTAAAAAAGATTAATGAATTGTGTTTTGGAACAGCAAAATCTTGTGCCCAATATGTTTTTGTTTTGTGAAGCCAACTGAGGTGGGAGAGACCTTGAAGTGAAGAGGCGGTGGGGCCTGCGATCAGGCCTGGATCTCCCCGGTCCCAGGTAGATCTAGTGAGACAGGAGGGAAAGGAAAGTGTAATTTTGACAGGCTGTGGCAGGATTAGGATGAGCGAATTTGCAACCTTTGTTCTGGCTGGCAATGTGAGGGGGTTACAGGAAGATGGGATGTCTGAAACAGCCCCCCCCCCCTCCTCCCATGTGCCTACAAACTGAACATCAGACAAACTCTCCTACGATTGACATGACTATTTTAGGTCTGGTGAGAAACGTAAACAAGGACGTTTCATACTGTATCTCCGGAGGCCTAAAATGCCATCACTCTCCAAGCTGTTACTTTAGAAATGCACAATCTAATATTCAGAGTATTTTTGCATTTCTTATCTCTCCACATCTACCACCTGTTTTTTTTTTTCTTTCTTGGAATCATGGCAATTTCAGATAAATGACGCATAAAGGTTTGTCACAAAACCGAAAAAAATATCCTGCAAGGTGGCCATGTACTTGTTCACTAATTAAACGCAAAAATCCCTGTTACACAAGGGCAAGATATAACAAGGAGAGATTTTACTGCCATTACTGTACTTTGAAAATATGAGTCATTTTCCTGTACAGTATCATGCCGGTTCAGCATTTTCTTAAGCCCCCCAGTGGCCAATGTACTAACCAACCAGTGTAACCTGCACCACTAAGGTTGTCTTGATGTGTAGCTCAGACCTGGTGGCTTTGGCCGTAATGTTGGTTGGAATGATGGACTTGGACTGCAGTTCTCCCTCGCCTTTGCTCACGCCCGGTGAGTGATTTACCTTATCTTGTTCATTAAAGAGGATGAACAGTGGGAACGGTGTCATCCCCGTGTGACATTCTGATTCTCTTAGGTAACACTGCTAAGCTCACTCCCGGCTAAAGAGCAGGCTCGTATTTCTGCGGTGTGGTTTTTGGCTTTTGTGTAGGGTGGTGTTCAAATGACCACAGACCTGTAGCTGGTCTACAGGGTTGGGCTGGAAATAACAATTGACCTCGGACTATGGGGTCCCCTGCAATACATTTTGCTGAGCAGGGGGATCCTCCACGATAACCTTTGCTGAGCGGGGGGATCCCCCACATTAACCTTTGCTGAGCGGGGGGATCCTCCATGATAACCTTTGCTGAGCGGGAGGATCCTCTATGATAACCTTTGCTGAGTGGGGGGATCCCCCATGATAACCTTTGCTGAGCGGGGGGATCCTCCACGATAACCTTTGCTGAGCGGGGGGATCCCCCACGATAACCTTTGCTGAGCGGGGGGATCCCCCACGATAACCTTTGCTGAGCAGGGGTATCCTCCACGATAACCTTTGCTGAGCAGGGGGATCCTCCATGGTAAGTTTTGCTGGGGGGTGGGGGGGGTCCCCCATTATAAATTGTTCTGAGCAGAGTGGGAAGTAGTTCTGTTGGTGTGTAATGTGTGGATGAAATGCTTAATTACAGGAAACTCAGGCAATGACTACAAAAGTAAAAATGAGGCATGGCCGTTCCCGTCCCTAAGCCACAGAGCAGCCTTCACGTCAAATGTGCCCCCCTCCCCCCTCGTTGGCAAAACGCCATTCACTTTTCAGCCATGAAAGACGAGGGGAAAGGTGCGCAAATGGTAAGAGAGGCTGACCTCATCGCTAAAGAAGGTAACTTACAGCCCTGAGCGTAAGGAGGGGCTGCTTATGGGTGATGTCACCCCTTTTGTGGACTGTCAGTGAGGCTTTGGGTATGTGTTTGTGTGTGTGTGTGTGTGTGTGTGTGTTGGGAACCGGCTTTGCTAAAACAGAAGCCCACATGTCGGGCTGCTGGTTTATTTTGCCGAGGTTCCCGCATCCGCCGTGCCGCCCGAGCCGTTCGCGTTGCTCCGCGGCGATGGAGCTGGAGTAGCATCGGCGGCCAGGATTGATGAAGCCGCCGTGACTTTAATGATGTGTCAGGAGCTGGGGGGGGGGGGGGTTAAATGGGGCAAGACTGGGGGCAGCTGGACTTTAAAGGGGACCCCGATGTACCCCCGCGCTGCATGTCAGCCCAGTGCAACGTCTGCCTCAGAACTAGCCTGTCCTGCAACTAGAGGCCTGTTCACTTTGGGCCAAACTCTCGCCGCCTTTAGCTGAATTTAACCCCCCCCCCTCATTTTTTCTAATGTAGAGACCCACAGGGTTGATGGCAGACCTACAATGTGGCTGTTGTATGGTTACTGTCAGCTCTTTCGCATGAGGCTTCCTGTTCATTAGGCTCCCTTTCACCTCCGCACAATGAGCTAGCTTTGCCGCGATACCGAGTCGACGCCCATCTCTTCAATTCGCCGTGAATAGTTGTAAATAGTGTTTATGCAAGCCCATTGTTGCCTTTTGTCCGGCCGGCCTTAATGCGCAGTGATTGGTCTGCTTTTGAGGCCCGAGACGCATTATGCTAGCCGTGTGATTCCTGATGTGTGCCTTCGCTTCTCAGCCGGTAAACAGCGTGGCTGTAAACTCCCCATGGGCCGCGCCGCTCACACAAACTGGGACATTGTGCTGGGACTGGGCTGGTTGTGTGTCTGCACCCTGCTGCCAGAAGCGTTTACACGGTTTCATTGTCCACTACAGCCACTGGACGTTTTACTATAAGTGGAACATGCGTCTCTTGGCTAACTTCGACAAAGAAGCCACTTAAAGAAGTATTTAAAAATGTCTTTCTAATTGTTTTATTTTTATTCACCATTGTTGAAAAGCCTGATATGTGACTGGAATTGGCAATACCACTCTGCAGAGCTATACTGTGCTGCCTTTTATTTGCAATTTCAAATTAAATTTATCTAAGACATCTGTGGTTTTAAAAAAACTGTAGTTTCCCATTTTCCCACCTGTTCAAAGCCTTATAATTTCATTCTGGTTTTATCGCTGGGAAGTGGGTATGCCAACCCTCCAGTTAAGTCTGATGAGCCCACGCTGTGAGGTGAACTGGTGTTTTATGCACAATACCTGGGAGAAATCCCCATTTTGTTTGGTACACAGACAGTGCCACGATAAGATTGTTTGTGTGTGTGTCGTTCTTGAGGATGGAGATGATGTTTGGGAGACATGAGAATGAAGACCAACTTCAGAGGGCCTGAAGACTGAAAAAAGAACAAGAGTGGGTATGTTGAGCAAACACTGCCATTGTGTCTGTGGCCCCTGTCTTATCTGTTTGGGACAATGTTCCTGCCTGAATCCCTCACTCCTGGGGAGTAACCGATAGCACTGGCCTTTCTCTCCTCAGATGGCTCCTGTAAGGCAGGAGATATCTGCTGTGAGGATTACACCGTGCCCGCTTCAAAAGGGTCTCTACAAAGGTATGCAGAGATCCCCCACTCCATTCAAGGGGCTTCTAACGCACTCCCATGATTACATGTTAAAGAGGTAACAGATAGCGTCCCATTGTTGTCAGCAGATCTGGTGTGCTTGACTTTTTCCTCTCTCCGCCTGAAGTGTTCTCCTGCCAAGCAAATTTACAGCCAGCCCCCAGGGGGCTTGGAAATGAGGAAGGTTCCAGATGCTATCCTGTGTACTCTTTAGACCCTCTGCAGCCTTTGACGCACATACTGTACGGCATTCCTTAGTGCGGCACATGTGAACTTTGACAGAATTCCCACTTTGACGGCGGGACTCGTTTAAAAGCTTGTCTGTGTAAAAAAGGTTTTTGTTGGTGGTATTAAAGCATTAAAAACATTATTTTTGGGCGAATATCAGGTTTTTCATGCCTCACTCATGTAGTGAACCGTTACGAAGCCAAACAGCCGCGTGCTTCCTTGTGGATTTTATTTTCCCCTGTGTTTTCGGTTTGTTTCCGGTGACTCTGGTTCCTCGTCTCGCTGAGCCTTCCCTGGGCTGGCTTGTGCACTTCCGGAAAGATCTGACCCTGCTCCTGCTCACGTTCTCTGGTAGCCTGGGTCCCAGTGGCAGACCAGAGAAACAGCACGTCTAGCGGCCCAGTCGTTCGCCAGGTGCCAAATGTCTCCTTGGGTGGGGGGGGGCTCGTTCAGATGCTCCAGCCAACTTGTGTCCTGCACTCCCTGGCAGGACAATTAATTAAGTTCTGCCATGCGCGAGCCCCCCGGGGCTCCGCCAGCGGGTGTGAGACGGTTCAGAGTTGTAAGACCCAGATCGGGTGAGCATTTTTGTTCTCTGAGTCAGATACCAGCTCAGGGAATATCATTTGTCATCCCCAGACGTATAAAAATCCACTTTTAACAGAAACAAAATTAGTACACTTGACCCCCGCCCCCCAATGCAATGATTTCAATATCTGACGTTTTTGTGGAAATAACTAAAAATAAGATATTTATCTTCGAAGGCTTTGCCATGTGGAGATACAGTGTGAAGGCTATGGACCCCCAAATCAATCTGATCTAATAAAACTTCCACAGAAGTGGGCAGGATCCAAATAGCAGGTAGTATAGTGGTTAAAAGAGTGTACGCCTCGGAAGGCCGTGGATTCAAATCCCAAGAAAAGCCATTGGTGTTGTGCCAATCAGAAAAACATTGGACTGCTAAGTTTCTCATTAAGTGGGAGATGACGTAGGCAAGGAAAGTTCTAGTGTGTCCAAAAAATACATCTCCTGGTGAAGGAAATAATGCGCATGACTGAAGGGATGTTCTAGTGGGATGGATGCTGGATTCTGTCATGCTGGTTGCTGTATTGGGGTTGCAGAGACGTCATTATCCTGAATGTAGCAAAGCCATCTCTGGGATGGAGAACCGACTGAACCAGGGCTGATGCGTTGATTCTGTTTCAGAGGAGCATCAATGCCGTCTTTTGACACGCGGTGCCTGGTTCATAGGGGACGTTCGCTGCCGTTTTGGGCTGCTTGCCAGCCGTTGGTTAGTCATGCAAAAGAAATGCTAAGAACATTAGCCTTTTGCTATAACCCTTCACCACGCATAATATATTTGGATTCTTGATTGATCTCGATGGTCACATTAATATTCGCAGTGTTCTGGATAATCAGGCTTATGCTGTACATGATTTGCTTGTATTGATTATGTGACAGGCTTCCTACCATAGCACTGCAGAGTTATTTATACTTATTGCATTGATATTATATTTGCATTAACTATGATTCGACCAAGTGGTGGAGATTACCGGCAGGATGCAAATGGGGGGAGGGGCTGTCTCACGACTTTGGTTTAATCAGAGTCCTTAGCTGGTGTCTCAGCTAGAATCGATCTCCATTGACAGGGGTTTTAATGTGATGTGCTGTGCTGTTTGTATTATATATTGAAATGATTCGATTGAACTTGGGGCGGGATCGGCTGTAATGCTTCCATGTGTTCAGCTGGGAATGAGGTCTGGTGACCACGGCTCAAAAGTATACAGACACTATAATCTGACTAACTCAGCCCTTCAAAGTAAAAGTCCTCGTACTCCAGTGTTTTTAAAAGACTTTCGTTTAAGAACGTATGTTCAATAAACAGGAATATAAACAGTAATTTTATTTGTTTCCTCCGAGTAACTTTATTTGTTTTCCCCTAAGTCTTAGTTGGCATTTAGCAGTTTAATGTGACAGCGCGTTAATGGAGGTGAAGCCTGTTGATTTCTCACGCCAGGCAAATCGCAGATGCTCATCACCGTTACCTAGAGCTACCAGCTAATGAGCATCGGTGGGATCTGTGGTCTTATCTCTCCATTTAGAGTCCCTCCCACATTTAACGCTGATAAAAGTCCGATGTTTCAGGGAACGCGGAGGAACCACGACTTGTAGCATGTATAAATACTGCTGTGGGCATAATTACAGGCTGGGTGGTGTGAGAGACTCGTGCCTGAGGAGCCGCTTTAGTGAAACAGGCCTCATTCTCTTTGATTTTTGTTGACATGGGGTCGCGATGGATGTGTCCCGCGAGGCCCCTTCTTATGTCAGAAAGCCGTTTTAGATAAATGCGGGGGAGCCGGCGGTCAGTGCAGCCGAAGACGAGAGGTTATCAGTGGGAGGGGGCTGACGTGCAGTTGGCAGGCCTAAGTAATCACCTTGACCTCCAGCCCGCTGGAGGTGGTTATCACAGTGGGAGCAATGGGGGTTTAATGTTATGGGGGAGCGACGGGGGCTTTACGTTACGGGGGAGCGACGGGGGGCTTTATGTTATGGGGGAGCGACGGGGGGGGGGCTTTATGGTATGGGGGGAGCAAAAGGTGGCACACTGATGCACCAGTCTATGCATCACTAGCCAAAATGTGGATATTTCTAGAAGAGAAGCTGACAATAAGGGGACATTTAAGGAATTATTTGGATTTATGTAGAGGAGCAATAAGACACATTTGTAGTGCAGGGGTGGGGATTTTTAAGAACTTGGGGAGGTGGGGGATCCACAGGAACCTTTTCTCCTTGGCAATTGTCACCATCAGTATTCGCCATAAACCGAACTACAAGTTGCTATTTTTTTTCTAAAAGCATTGATCATTGGGGCATGGCCAATATGGAGTTTTATCCATCCCAAAGTCTATTCTATGGGCTGCTTATGGAAGCATATTTGCTTAGGGCAGCCATGCAAATTATTACTTAGTGCCCTGAAAGCTGATAACGCAAATTAGATACCCATTAAAGTGAACAATGTATATGGAATTTAAAAAAGATTGCGAGTGATACCTGGAGCGATGCTGGAGTCATGTGTGATTAAATATGCCCATGACTTCAGACCATGGACTTGGAAAAGTAGGGAAAGATCTTTATCATCAGTAGAAGGTTATTATAAACCTAAATGTCCACGAACAGCTTCCACATGGAGCGAGTCTTTTATTTCTGAAAGCAAGTGATCACATTCAGACTCAAAAACACGTGATTTAAATCAAATTTCCCATGTGCTTTAGAACAAATAATATAATTATTTGACCAGTTCACAATAGCATACTCCATTGGGGTACAGTCACAAACAGCAGAAGGTCAGACTGATCCCTTTAAACAGCCACAAACCATACTTTTGGTGTTTTCTAATGTTACACCCTACAAGAAAAAAAGTTTATTTCTGTATTATTTATTTGTTAACATTAGATTTTAGTTTGAAGTCCGTTTAATTTGAGTAATTTTTTTATGTTCTGCCTAAGGGAAATCCTATGGGAATTTTAACCAAAGATAGAGCATTGAAATAAATAATGACTTTAATTATATCAGTGATTATCATTATCAGCTCATATGAAAGAATTTATTGTTATAATATGTTTTTCCATATTGCCCATCCCTACTTCCATGGCAACAAACTACGTGGAATACATGCCGTTAGAAAACCTTTTGCTTTCATTAAACCTCAAATATGCACTTGGAATTTGCTGGATGCCGCTGGAACTTTGACTGGAATCAGGTTCTGTGATCAGATGAAACCAAAAAACACTCAAGGTGGGTTTGGTGAAAAAAGGAGGATGGTTATTCTGAAAGGAACCAGATCCCCACTGTTAAGTATGGTGGTGGATCTGTGATGTTGTGGGGCTGATTTCCCACAAAGGCCCTGGGATCCTTGTTAAGATACATGGTACCAGTGACTCCATAAAGTACCAGGAGATTTTAAATCAATATCTGGCTGCCACTGCCGAGAAGCTGAAACGGGGACATGGTTGGATTTTTCAGCCGGACAGTAACACCAAACCTCCAAATCTACACAAAGCTAGTTCAGTGACCCTCCCAGT
Organism: Brevimyrus niger; assembly: GCA_015164015.2. Taxonomy (NCBI): domain Eukaryota; kingdom Metazoa; phylum Chordata; class Actinopteri; order Osteoglossiformes; family Mormyridae; genus Brevimyrus; species Brevimyrus niger. The sequence continues at coordinate 22,947,591 of JAABNY020000034.1, forward strand.
CCATCGACCGGAACACCGTTGAGCACCTGGGGGTAAGCTGGGGACAAGAGTCCTCTAGAGAGGACCTGTAAGGACCGTGTGGATCTGGAACGAGTCTGTATTGAGGGATGGTCTCAGATTCCTCCCTCTGTGTTCCTCAGTCCCATCTATGCGTATGGAAGCTGACTCAGGCCAGCTATGTTGGTGAGGGGAGGTCACACAAAGTGCTGGCTGAATGCGCCAAATGTGATTTTGTCCAAAAAAAAAAACCGCTAAAGGTACTTTTTTTAAAAATAAACTTACTTACGCAAATGTCTTTTGGTGCTTCTCCACTAGTCCATAGCACGAAGAGAGACTGGTTCCAGCGCAGTTCCGGCTCCCTTTGGTTTTCCACTGTGGCAGGTCGGCTTGGCAAAGGAGTTCCCGGGTTTGGAGAGCGATGATGACATAAAAACAGAGACATGCTTATTCACTGTGTACGGTTTTTATAATGATTTACTGAGAGCTCATTTCTGGTAGCATGTCTTTACGTTAGCATGAAGCTCTAGTGGAATTAGCATTAACTTGCATAAATTTTGCATTACAAATACATTCTATTTAGCCCGTTCTGTAGTACTTTTTTAAGTAGGATGTTGGAAATTTACATGATCCAAAGTATCGGGAATGCATCAATGTATTGCAATGTGTGATACTACTAATAAGGGCGGCATGGTGGTGCAGTGGTTAGCACTGTGGCCTCACACCTCTGGGACCCGGGTTCAAGTCTCCGCCTGGGTTACATGTGTGTCGAGTTTGCATGTTCTCCCTGTGCCGTCATGGGGTTTCCTCCAGGTACTCCGGTTTCCCTCCAAAGAACCAGAAATTGCTAAATTGCCCATAGGTGTGCATGTGTGAGTGGCTGGCCCCCTGTCCAGGGTTGTTTCGTGCCCGTTGCTTTCGGGATAGGCTCCGGACCCCCCGCGACCCAGTAGGATAAGCAGTTTAGAAAATGGATGGATGGATGAGTGCCTGCCTGTGTTGAGCATGACTCCACTTATCAAATTATTTCACTGAATTTTGTTGTATTTAATTCCAACAGTTTGAAAAAATATATTTCTTGTCTATGATATCACCCATAAAGATACATTGTTCTCTTTGCTTACTCCTGGCTTAAGTGGTGAACTAAGATTATTTAATTATTTTAGCAGAACGTTAGGATGGAGCAGCATTATGAAATCTTGCCATCTTTGAAAGGTTGGTGAAAATGCTCTCAAACATGAAGAACTCAGGCCAGGACAGAAAGAATCAGGAGTAAAGCCAATCACTGAAACTGGCAAAAATCATTCAGTGTCTTTTCTGTTTGCCAGAGGAATAATTATTTGAGCTCTTTTCAAGGAGAAAAATGGTATTCATATCAGCATTATGACCAATTCTGGTAAACTTTTCTATGTGATATTTTATTTTATTTGTGGTTTATTTGTGATATTTATTTCGTATATTTTATTTGTGGTTTGTGACATTTTCATCCACCCATGCAGTCATTTCTCATAACCCCATAACCCAACATGTGATACACTGGCCACACTGACCCTGGAGCTTATTCCAGAAAGTACAGTTTATTGGTAGTAGGGACAGTAAGTGGACAAGACATCTGTCCATCACAAGACATGTCTTATATTTGCTTGGGGGTTTTAAATGGTGCAAATGAATAGCAAGACAACGTACACTAATAGGTACATTAACAGTATGCTAGTCAATACGATTGTTTCAGCTATTGCACCAGCACTTTTCATGTAAAATCAAATAGTCACTGTCAGGTTTGGTTCATTTTTTCGGGAAGGGAGGCTGTCTTTTGTCACAGAGTTGCCAGCGGTAGACGCTTGTTTCTGACCCGAATACCCACCTTGGGAGCGGACGGCGAGCCTGTTAATTCAATCACGCCACCTGAGGAGCCGGGGCGCGGTCGCCAGCAGCCGTGGCGGGACTGTTTGGGGCGACACCTCGCTGACTCCGCGGGGCTTTGGCTCGTCGGCCCCGGCGACCGCGAAGCCTCGCTGCCATCAGGCCTGCACTTTAATTACCGCCGTAACCTGGCACTCCTGTGGCAGGCTGTTAATGTGGCTTACATTGACAACTGGGGCAACTCGCGGCCCCGGTTTCTACTGAGGGGAGGGGGAGTCTACGGAGGGTTAGCTTAGAATGATACCAAATTTCCCCTCCCCC
>JAABNY020000034.1:22955985-22967248 GCA_015164015.2 Brevimyrus niger
ATATAAATGGCCAGTGGAAGATGATTAGGTCGCTATGTAGTCTTGTCTTCTCAGTCCCACAGGGTACACTGGAAGGGCCCTTTCACTGACAAGCTATGGCTAATAAATGCAAAATAAATTCGGATGCCCAGGAAATCGTGTCACGTGTGTCCCTGTGTTGTCGGGGCACGGTTGGCTCTGGTGCCGCTTGCGGTGGGGGAGTGGGCCGGCGGTGACGGCGCGCTGCTCGCTAACAAACGCAGCGTCAGTGTGTCCATGCGCCCCACGCAATCAGAGGGGTTTGGCCCCTTGCCCATGGCGGCGTCTGTGGCCCCCACATTAGGGCCTAATTGAAAGAAATGAGGCGTGCAGCTAACACGTCAGAGCCCCCTCGGGGGCGCAGTGTGGCAGTGGGGGTGGGTGGTCGGAGAGCAGTGAATGCACTGCAGTTCACCTGGAGACGGCGGGGCGCGCAGTTGAGTGGGCAGATTCGTACACCAGCATCACCCCTACTGCTACCCCCCCCCCCCCCCAGCGGCTGGGCATTTCCTGCCAGGGGCGTGCCCAGCCCCTGGGGTCCCTCTCCTCCCTCCTTGCCAGGGAATGGGCTGAGTGGGAGGCTCTCTGTCTAAACAGGGAGGATAATTAGGGGCTGCCCTGCAGCGGGATGTGAGGGAGGGGGGAATTAGCTCTTCCCTTCTCCCCGGCGCCTGCGTTTATTTCCTGTTTATTCCCCCGCCGCACTTCCCCGGGGCGACAGGCTGTCTCCGCCACGGCACCTGCAGGCAACGCTGCGTCTGATTGGCTGCCCCCAAACGCCGCGTCTGCTGCAGATTAGGCTGGACGCTGATCAAACCCTATTTGCAGTCTCATTAGCTGGGTCGCTCCCCCCCCCCCCTCCACTGGACTGAGGTGATTTCATTCAGGAACAGTTCCCGATTAACGCCGGTCCGTCGGACGTGGCGGCCCGTCTCCGTGGCAACATCACCTCCATCCCCAGTGATAGCCAGATCAGTTATTTACTTTTCACAGCATTTTATTTGAATTAATTTCATATGTTCATTCTGCCATCAGTGTATCCAAGACTTTCCTCTTCCGGAGCAGAAGGCATATATGCAGTGTAGGTTTTAGATATTTACACACACACACAAACTCACTGTTAAGCCCAAAATTACTCATACCCGTGACAGATTTAGATTTGAAGTGATTTGTTGTTTAACCAACAGATTCTGACTGGAAAGGACATAGATGTGTTAAAATATGATACAACAATGTGCTAGAGATATTAATGAAAAAAAAACATAATTTCTATGTTTTATTAACATGTCTGAAATTATTCATACCGATTGCAAATGTTCTAGGACATTCTAATTACCCTGATTAATTGTCAACAGCTGTTTTGAATTAACTTAGGTACAAAATAGCAGCTCACTGCACTTGGTCTGTGGCAAGACTTGGATAAAATGAAAGAGCTCTGTGAGGACTTCTGTGGCTGCTCCAACTTAAGGAAAAGACTGTAAGGTCAAATCTCAATATCTTCAAGTCCCAGTGGCCACAGTACAAAGTATTCTCTGTCAAAAAACATAACACAAAAATGTTACTTGCTCATCACAGGCGCAAACTTGCTGTCTCTTATACATGTAGTTTTTAAGCAGTGTTAATGCTGGCTGGTTCTCAGGTCTGCCACTTCGATACCACCGGAGAACCAGCTCCACTGGTACAGCATTGGCATAGTATAGTGGAAACGCGCTTGTAGAGCAGCACTCCAAAGGCCAAGCCTGCGTCCAGGTGCAGGGGTTGCAGTCCAGGCCGGTCAGGCCTGGCTCACTCAGAAGGATGGTTCTGCCCCCTTTCAGTTTTGTCTATTTAAGGCCATTTTTCCACCACACCAGGTACTGAACTTTTGGTACTTGGAGAAAGTACAGTACTTCAAGGTGCTGGTTTTCCAGTGGTGTAAAAACTGGTACTTAAGGCAAATGACATCACAGTGCGATGCAGGATTTGTCTGTTGTAGTACTGGATGATGTGGGATAATAATACAGACGTCGCATGTTATGCACATGCAATTCTTAGTCAGCTATATTAAAATAAGGCCTTTTCTTACTTTCAGTTCAGTACGGACACTGCAGCGCAGAGGGATAAATTTTCACTAAAATATTTTTACTGTGTCACAGGAAAAAAATCTTTTTGCAGTTTTATTACAATAAAATCACATTGCTATATTTATAACAAAATCGCATCGCTAGTACCGCACGCTATATGCCTGCTGTATTAGTATATTCAACAAAATACTTTATTTCTTTTCATACCATCCAGAACCTTTTGTTGTATATGTTCATTTGACCAAATAACATTTGTTTTAACTTTGTTTATCATTATTTCTGACTTTGCGACTGTTTTCAAGGTGCTGTTTGTATTGTGCTTCTGAGGCATAACCGAGTGACAAAGGGAGCATTTCAAGTGTCACCCCAAAGTACTGACGTACCAAAAGAGTACCGTAGTTGATTTGGCACCTTTAGTACTAGAACTTTTCACACTGGTACTCGACCGGAAATCAATAGTCAACAGTATCAAAAGTACTGTAGTCAGTGTGGCGGAAAGGCCCCCTAAGTGACAGGGATGTGGTCAGGCACCCGCTGCTGCCCGACGGGTCCCAGCAGGTGCAGTAGACAGGGGTCAGGATTATGACATTTACGGTGTCAGTCAGAACAACAGTCACACTTTGAACCTCTGTTGACTGTCATTCGCCCCTGAATCTGGCCGGCTTTCCAGGGCACTCCAATGAATACGTGATGGATTAGGCATGAAAGCAAGTCAGCAATCGTCCGGATGGTGGGCATGAATTAGTGGGGTCTAAATGTCCAACTTCTTTGTTTTGTTAAGCTCACCTCAAAGCTGCTTTTGGAAGACAGCTGGACCAGTAACATCTGGGTCAATCTTGCCCCTGAGTCTGATGTCAGATTTTAGTCACTGGCTGATTTTAGTCCCTGGATTATTTATTTTCTGGCTGATTTCATTGCCTGGATGATTTTAGTCACTGGCTGACTTCAGTCTCTGGATTATTTATTTACTGGCTGATTTCATTACCAGGATGATTTTAGTCACTAGCTGATTTCAGTACCTGCATGGATGATTTATTCACTGGCTGATTTCATTGCCCGGATGATTCTATTCACTGACATTTCATTGTTTTAGTCACTGGCTGAATTTTACTTATTGGCTGAATTTCAGTCATTGTCTGAGTTTTCACTGTATTGTATTTTCAAAGTGAAGTTCATGCAAGAGAATGGACTGGTGCGAACAGAACCAGGCACTGGATTATTATTTGGCAAATTATATATCTGCTGTGGATGTTGTGGAAAGTTGTGGACTTCTGCAAAGTCCCGGAGTAAAACATTATCCCAGTCCAGCCCTGGTTATGTTTCACTGGTGAAACATCCATCGAACAAAGACAAATGGCTAGACTTGTATACTTAGTACAATTTTTGAAATATTCAGTATTAACAGTCTTTTCTGAAGATGGCTGTAGACATTTCACTAATGAATCATCGTTGGCTCTCCTCCACCATGTGACCGCATGGCATTCAGCCAATCACGGAATGAGATGTCAGCATGGCCATGCCGGGCCCCGGCGTGGAGCAGGGTCAAAATCTTCCCCATGAAAGATTGTGGAAATGTGGGTCCTTACCGTACAGCTGGGAGTGGCCTGGCACGGCCTGGCACGGCTCAGGAGTGTTAAAGGGCTCTGTGCCGGATGTGTGGCATGCTGGGTAATATCTGGGGCGATGGAGGAAATGAACAAAAGTCACCTCTGTGGGATCCGGACTTCAGCCTCAGACCTTCCAGTGTGACAGTAATCCAGGCATGTACTACATGTAAATGTGTGTTAACAGCCATATCATGCCTGAAAAAAAGATATTTCACATTTTAAATCTTACATATGACCTTATTCTACACAAAACATATTACCGTAGTGTAAATCTAGCAGCGTTAAGCCTTTTTTTGGTAACGTTTCGGTCTACTTCAGCTATACAGGTCTTTCCTGGTGCTGGCATCCATGTTATATAAAAAACATACATAGAAAGGAACACATATATTTGTATAATATGAAATTTTATCTGAGACCAGCTCAGGGACACAGACTGAAGAAAAAACAAACTATTGAAAATGCGACAGCTAAGACACAAAGAGCACCTTTACTTTCATACATCGTGTTTGGGGGTTTTATGAGTGCACCCTTTTGCTTTAAAAGCATTCAATATCCTTTATAACCTTCCAGTGTTCTGTGTTCGTATAACCAAGGTCGCCCACCGCGTTTTGAATAGAAAGCACTCCAGTGCAGACGTTGTGTGCCAGGAGATTTGAGTCCCTCAGACCATTTTAGAAAAAAAAAAAGTCTCTCTCTCTGTCTGTCTGTTTCTCTCTCTCTCCCTCTCTCTCTCTCTCCCTCTCTCTTTCTTGCTCTCTCTCTAACGATCTGCACACCTGAAATATGTACACAATGCTGTGGAGTTTGAATTGCTACGTGGCACACTGGCAAGGTCTTTCCCTTTCACCTGTCGCTGTGGAGAAGCAAGAGGAGAATAATACGGGTTATTTATTTATTTCTTCATTTATTTCTCTTTTTTTTTTTTTTGGTCTCGGTGCCCTACCTTGATCTTCCCACAAAATGCCAAGCAGCCACGTCTCTCCCACATTTCTCTGGGGATTTATTACTCGGGGCCGACGTGAGGCCTTTTTAATACCGGAGCTGAAAGAAGGGGCAACATATTACCGGGAGGATGTATTATTGTGCCGAAAATGTATAAACAGCTGGGAAGAATGGAGTGCAGCGTCCATAATGGAATCCGAAAGCTTTCATTTTTCCCCCTCATTGTCTCTCCTTCCTTTTCTAAACAACCTTCCCCTTTTTTTCAGCTATCAATGCAAAGTTCTTTGAGAGAAAATGAAATGCATTCATGGGTCCTGAAAGGGGGGCTTTTAATGTTGAGTACGGCTTGGACAAAAGGGGTGGGGGGTGGGGGCTCGGTGGCCAGCGGGGGCCCCCAGAGCGGCCAGGAGTGTTTATTACTTTGGGGCTGGAGAATCGGGGCCTGCTTTGGATTAAGAAACGGCCCTGTGCAGATGACGGCTACTCTGAGAGCAACAGCAAGGGGAAAAAAAACGCACATTAGTTCTGGGTAGCAGATAAAGAAATCAGCGTTTCTGCACTTGTCTCGGCCACCTCTGCGCGTAACGTTTTCATCCGCCAAACCTCTCCTGTACGATATTGTTTCCATAATCGCTTTGCTGTTCGCGGAAATTGAACTATTCCAACAATTTTGCAGCGTCTGTCCTGTTAGTCTACGGCGCCCTTAAACAGTTCTGAACGTAAAAGAGATAAAAGCCTGACAGGCGAACCCTGTTATTTATTTTTTTTAAAGACTTCTGTCTTTGAACTGGGTAGTGTTGGTTGTGTAAGCGCGCCTGCTCTTTTGTGCCTCGTGATTATGCCGAAAGAACAGACAGGTGACATGTGTAGTCTGTCAGCTGATTGAAATCGGTTTACGGTGTTTGAAAAAAAGAAAAAAAAATCCCACACCCACAGCCTTACAGAGACATTTGAATAGTGCCATTCTGCTGCTATTTTTCCTGAGTAATTATTAACGAATTGCAGCCACAGGCTGGGCAATGGTGGCGATTCTGGTCCCACTCTCCTCTCTAGCCATGGAACCTCCCACTGTGGCAGTTTAGCATAAATATGATGCGTATCGATTGGGGGCCTTTGAAGAGACGTGCGTCTGGGAGACTAATGTGTGTTTAAGGGGACTGGCCGGCTTTTCTGGGCTGCCCGATCCAGCACGTCACCCGACTCCTTGCTCCAGCTGACCGTCTCTTCCTGTAGATGATGGGACGTCGGCCTGCTCCCATCTGATAGATGGGCTTCGTTCAGATGACGGCAGGCCAGAGGAGAGAGAGATAATTCCGGATAACGTGGACACAGTTTTCATTTCTTGTCACGCAATTAGAGCACGATTATCTGAGCGGCAGCGACGGTTGCCCAGTCAGTACCTGTGGCTCAGCAGGCCGCCATACGCGACATGTGTTAGTGCCTGTTTGTTGTGTCTCGATACAACAGACCATCATTTCCACGTGCGGCAACAGCAGCACCAGCTGCGAGCGTAGACTTCAGTGGAAGATGCCCCCCCCCCACTCCTGCAGCATTGTGGGATTGCTGGTGTTTCTGGGGAAAAAGAAGGATGTAATCACAGACTAGGAAGCTCATCGTGTCACTTTCTGTATCATGGGAGGACATCACGTTTTGTCTTTAAGTTTATTTTTAATGTGGGTTTGTTTTTCTTTCCTGTTTCCATGGCAGACTATAGCAGTCAGTGCAGGAAGCTTAATGGTGAGAGAAATCGAGGCTATGAGATGGTCCAGAAAACAGAGAGAGTGAAAAAGTTAAAGCCCTGCTATGGCCCTTAAACTCATCTGTTTTTCATTCAGAAAGACAATCGTACACTTCTTTTCGGAGACATGCCACCCTTTTCCACGAATTGTTATTTTGATTATAAATGAAGTGTGTGTAAAGTACCACACTAAGTACAAAATCTAAGGAGTGCATCAGTGTTCCCAGTAATTACAGCTTCAAGTGGTAATTATCACACAGGAAATATATGGATTAACCTATTGATTCAACTTGACCCCCCCCCAGCAGGGTGGAATCACACTCTGAAGTCTGGGCGTGGATCTCAAATAACCGATGGCAGTGGTGAGGGGGTGGATGGGGGGGACTGAAATGTGGGATTAGTTTGATCGTGCCACTCCGCTTTTATCTTTGCTGTGTCACACCCTGGAAGATGTGGAGCTGGAAAGGGGGACAATTTAAATTCATAAGGAGCAATCAGGATTGCTTAGGTTTTGGGTGGAACTCTGCAGTCATGCTGTGTTTTACCAGGTAAGACAGCAGCAAACAGCAAAACCTAAACAGAGAGAATTCCTGATTTAATTTCAGCCCATGACTGTTGCCTAAATGCTCTCAAATGTCAGAAGGACAAGCTTTGAGATAACAAATATACCACATTGTAATTATCATTCTGTTCCCTGCCGTGCAACATCCTGGTTACAACACCAGTAATGCTACATGAGCTATAACAGACTGCTAATTGAATTCAGTTGATCTAGATGTCTATTGGTGTTCACAGTGACACTGTTCACAGGGACTTTATAGACCTCCCCTATGAAGCAGAGAAGGTTCTACTCAGTGTGCAAAAGCTGCCAAGCCTCTATCTGTCCATTTGTTTCTGAGAGATCAGCAGACTCACTGTTCTCAGAAAACCTGTCGAGTGACAGGGCATCCTAACACTGGCTGCGGGTGCAAGGCCCGTCCAAGTCACATGACTTCTGGGGGACCAGAGAAAAGCGCAGGCAATGGCTTAACGAAACAGCGAAGAAGAAAACAAGCCTGCAGATAATCATTCCAGCAGCAGAAGTGGGAGGAACACAAAAACAAAGCTGATCAAAACGTCAGATCATGGGTCTTTATTCTTTGACAAGAGAAAATACATTTTTGTCTTATATATTGATCAGGAATAAAGCAGAGGTGAATGAGTGTGCTCATCACATGACCTGTCACCACCCCACAATATTCGGCAATCCGCTCCCCCCCATACACACACACACACACACACCTTGGGTAACACTTTCCTTGACGAGGCACAAATAATGCAGTACAGTGGTACCTCGGTTCTCGAACTTAATCTGTTCCGGAAGCCAGATTGAATCCTAAAGTTCTGATCAAATTTTTCCCATAAGAAATAATGGAAAACCAATTACTTGGTTCCCGGCCCCCCAAAATTAAACCAATATGTTTTTTCTTTTTTTTCAGCATTTAAATACAAAATGAACAGGATAAAACAGGAAGAGCATTTTTTTTTCTTAATGGCTTCCAAAATGATAAAGATCTTATTTCAACATTACCCCTGTCCTGCCCCAATCGTCTGCTACTTCCGTGTGCCACGCCCCCTCGTTAAGCTCGTGTGGGATCCCCATGTGATCAGCTGTTTCTGGTTGTTGTCATTAGTCCTCTGTATTAAGTCCGCGTTTCAGTTTGTTACCCTAGTCCGGTCATGGAGTGCGTTCGACTTGCTTACAGCGCTGGCTTAAAGCAACGCATTCTGATCCTGATGCATTACATTATGGTTAGATGCATTGCGACCTCTCACCCAGCTGCACAAACTAGAACTGCTTCTGTGATAACACACCTTTGCCCTTATTGGCTGAGGAGTTTAGTTACACACATTGTGTTTGTATTCCAGGCAGTTCCAATGCGTAATCTATTTCTCCCGAATATCACATGAAACAGTGAGAACCGGTTTTCAGTTAATTTACCTGGTAAAATAAACTTTAAAAAGATTACATAAATGCTGTAATAGTACGCGTAAGTTAGTGGTTTATTTATTGTTAGTTGTTGTAATGTTGTGCTGCTTTATTTGGTTAATCGTCCAGCCTGTGAAGAAGGCATTCAAGTAAGAATTGCATTGTAGTATGACTCATTTCCTGGCGTGTACAATTTATATTAGTTCAGCATTCACGGTTCGACTCATGATATTCAAATTGAGTTCCAGGTCAAACTGGATTGTTCAACTTTCAAGAAACTTGAGTTCTAGTGAGTTTGAGAATGCTATTACCCATGTATTCATTACCCACAAACAAAACCTTAATTACACACTTATGTCATATTTGATCATCTGTGAATTGTGATGCATGTTTTATCCCAAACAGTTACTATATTACTATATCTGTTAATTCTCAAAACCTTTGTCAACTACTGAAGGAACAAGTAATGAGTAACAGGTGTGAAATACTGATCTCATGTTTGTTTATCATTAACGAATCGTGACACATTTTTATCTCAAATCATGGCTATATTTGTTCATGATTTGTAGCCCATCAAGTTAAGTGTTACCACATCAGGTCAAATATAGTTACTATCTGTAGTCCTCCAGACAGCCCAAATGTTGCCATTCATTCTAAAAGCCAAACAAATGGGCTTACAGCTTTGTTGGTTTATTAATTGCAAAACAGTCTGCAGACATTGTTTGCAGGAATTTGAACAATGTACTTCCTAACTTAGGACTGAGTTAACTTCACAGTCACCACAACACATGCCGATCTTTTCCTTTACTAAAATCGGGGACCCCTGTACCCAGACACAGCAGTGATGTGATGATCCTGTGACGAGCAGCAATCGCGTTGAGTCCGCAACCAAGCTCTTCACAGGAATGTCAGCAGAAAGGGACGGTTGTTTTCTTCCATTTTGTTATCTTCTTTGTCTTTTGTATCAGTAGGTTTGCCTTGAGAAATGCAACATTCACGTACAACAACGAGCCAGCTGCAGCAATAATGTTATTCCACTCCATTGAAAAGGGTTTTTTTTTGTCTCAATGACATGGTTTATTATCCTGGTCACTTAATCTCCTCAAGTAAGATTGATTTTCTTTTTCAGACACTGTTGTACCGCTCTGTCTGCAGGAAGCCAGGCCATGGGAACGACTGCGTAGGGTTTGTTGTGTACACTGCACTCGTCCTCCTGAAATCTCCGCTCCGCCTGCAGTGTCCCTCTTAATAAATCTTGTTTACAAGCAAAACTAACAGCTAAAAACAATAGGCAAAGGTAATTGTTCCGATTGAGATACCAAAAGGCATTTTGTCACAGTGGGCTTTTGTATCATATTTTGTTAAAGATTAATTAAAAAATTATGGCCAACAAATATATCACATTCTGGCCAAAAATGGAGAATTGCAAAACAGCACTACGTGCTTTGTAACTTTATGGTATTGGTTCTCTTGTTATGTTGCCCGTTTGTGTGTGAGTGCAGGCGTGGCAGAATAGCTATCTTATGTGAAAGTCTTCCTGGCCTACAGCCGGTCACTTTAAGACCTGGGTGATATTACCGTTGCACTGGCAAGGAGATCTATGCAGCACGGGATGGCAGGTTTATCTGGTGATTACCCTTCCAGGGGCAACGTCAGGGTGAATGCAACGCAACAAGGGTGATAAAAACCACAAGAGGTTTTTCTGGCAGGAAGAGAAATAAAAAAGTGTCATAGAACCATGTAACATTGAAGGCACTTTGTTTACAGGCCTGTCAGGGTCCGTCTGAGCATTGTAGGTGTAGAAGACTTGGAGGAATGTCTCTCCTCATGACTGACGGACAGGAGTTGTCAGTCAGCGGAAACTCTCCATCTCTCCGTCAAGGTGGAGAGCACTCATGGAACATTTCTTGGTGGATCACAGACATGTTCTGGAGTTACCCTTTCACACGTGGTACACAAGGAAAGATTGTCTTTACCATGCACTTTCACACCTACCAGAAATACTTCTGTTTAGATGAGGGTTCACTTAGGTGGAGCAGGAGACAAGACATATTTAAACGTACATACTTATGTAAAAAGTACTCTGTGAAAATCGGTGAGTTTGTCTTTTACAGCACTACTTAAAGTTCCCGATACTTGTCATCTCTCCAATTAGCCATGAGCTTTAGGGTCTTCTTCATGCAAATGACCCATCCTCTTTGCCCGCAGATGTTTGTATTCTTCTGTGTTTGTACCAGTCGCACAACAGGAACACCATCAACACGCCGACCTACTTGTGGTGAATTCTCCGGAATTGGCCCTGCTCCTTTCGCACATGGGGGTCAACTGGAAATAACCCAGACTTTACACTAGGATGCTGGCAGGGTAAAGTACATGTAATGCCTGGTACGACCGATTTGGACATTTGCATTCACGCATACAGCCCCTCCAGTAATGTCTAGAGAAATTCAAGATGGCAGTGCCTGTCCTTAGACTCAACGTTTATTTAGCAGAAGCTTAAACGAACAGATGAAAAATGGCAAAACTCTATCTGTCTCTAAGGCTGAGTCAGGAGCTCCAGATTATCAGTGCGGCTCCGAAAGGCTGGGAGCCACTGGCGCGATAGGGCCCTGGAACAGTAGGTGTCTGTGTGTCAGATCTTCGCCGGGGGTGTGAAGAGACTGAATTGCTTTTCCGTGCGACGAAGCCGTCTGAGATCTGAAGCTACAAAGAGGCAGAGGGCCTTGCCGAGGATGGCGGGAGGGCGACCTTTGTGGTGATGCGGGGAAGGGTGGATGGAAAATTGTCAAGGTGCATCAGTTCTCACTGATTCATGGGAACTATAAATGTATCTCTGAGATGAATTATCAGAGGCTTTGCCACAGGCTATGTCCGGCCGGGCCCCCCCCCCCCTCCCCCCGCCCCCCCCCCCCCCCCCGCACCACCC
>JAABNY020000034.1:22968507-22995077 GCA_015164015.2 Brevimyrus niger
TTTTTTTCTCTTTTTTTTTTTTTTTGAGCGAGAGGGGGTTTGGGAAGGGGGGTGGGGGGGGTGGGGGGGGGGGGGGGGGGGGGGGGGGGGCCGTTCTTTGCCACCCCAAGTCCACATTCACTGAAACAAAGACAGCAAATTCATCCCTGGGGTAAATTTAAGGTTGTGTAATTAGAATTATTACAGCATATAAAGACATCATTCTGAGCTTGTTCAATTTTACTAAAACAGTCACATTGCTGAAGTCATAGAATGTTTTTGAAGATTATTTTTTTTGTTTAGAAAGTGTCGAATTTATTTAGAGCCCTTTCATTTTTACATAATAATACACACGCCTTGTCTTTCTCATATTTTACAAAACTTTGTTTACACTGATGAATTTTCAGGTTGTCATGTCGTAAACTAGCATTAAATTACATTCCTTTTCATGTAAATATAGTATTGAAAAAAATAAAATGAAATAAGATGTTAAATATATTAAGCTTCTGATTCTATTTAATTTTGTATACTTTTAGAAAAACTGTCTTGTATTCATAATTGCTACATTTGAACAAGTAATGTGTAACTTCAGGACAAATTTATAGATATATGATTTATTGTGTGATATTATTTTTTCCATATAATAGCTGATCTCCTTTTCTGGACCCACCAAACCCATATCCTTTGCATTATTTGTTTGTTTGAATGTCTTATTACTGTTGTTTCCCCCTAATTAATGAGTTGAATTCTTTTGTAAATGAATTGTGGTTTAGTTTTAGCACTTAGGGAGTATTGATAAAATACTCATGGTGAAATCTAGTGCCAGACTGACTTAACATTCTAATTCCATAAGAACCGCAGACATGGCTGCATTTTCAGCAAAATATCAAACAAATTTGTGTTTCCTACTGATAGGAAGATGGGCCAATTAAACTATCAGAATGACTACATTAATTATAACATACAAGACACCTTGCATAATTTTTGCATTCATGCACAGAAATGCCCTTACATCCAGCACCCTAAATCCAAGATATTAGTAATCTGTGCGGAAAATGGATTTGCTATCAGAAAATATTAAACAGACAAACTCCTTCTGGGTTGAATTAGCATTTTCCCTCACTCTCGTTTAGGGAAAATAATAGATGGAAACAAGATATCAACTTTATGCTGATAAATAACGACGAAGTTCTTCTGTAAGGCAGCTGCTGTCCGTGAGGCAGACTTTCCCAAAATGCGCAGGAGGTGAACTCAGTCTCCACCCACTCCGTTTAAGCTGTCTCTGATAATGCACATCCTTTAATCTTTGAGTAAATAAACAGCAGTCCCGTGGTCTAAAATGCCTCTTACTCGCATGTGGTTATTTAGCCTTTTTAGTTCATTGTGTTAAAGAAAAGGCAGAAGATAATCTGAAGATCTGCGGATAAAAGCCAGCGCAGACAGTGGACGTCCCTGTGTTCTTGAAAGCAGTTTCCTGTGTGCAAATGATTCGATCTTTTCCTTTTCCGCACCGGGGTACGCCAGTAAACAGCGATGGATGTGCTGCCTGCCATCACTGAAATCATAACAAAGGGTATTTCCTAGTGCCAATCCTCTAAACCTTTTATATACTTTGAAATATCTTGATGACTGCGACGGTATATTGTGAAAGGACTGTCTATTATGTTTAAAGTGAAGTGTTTCTACGACTATTGGAGTATTTTAACGAAAAATAGTTCATTTATACGTTTTTCTGACTAGTGGTGTAGTATTCAGTTCAGCAAGTCTTTGGTCTAGACCACCGTATAAAAAAATTCGGACCGGCCACATCATGTGTCATCGGACATAGAAAAGGAGAATCACGTGGTGCTCCTGTATTGCTGTTGGGTGGCAGAGCTGGGCTCTGCCGCTCCGGATTGAGCGCGTCTTTATCGGCGGGAATCCTCCTTTTAACTTCCTATATGGGAGCGTTTGGTAGCGAAGAAGCCCGATAGTGCGGTCTTCATTGTGCACAAATTTCATAGCAGAGTGTGCCGGCCAAGTGCCTTAACTTTGCGTTAAATCGACGTTCATTTTAATTGAATTCTTGGCCCTGGATAGTCCCTCTACATTTCAAATACACGGTTTTTATCCAAAGGACAAATAGTCTCAATCGTCCTCACTATATCCCCCAGTTACCGCTCTATGGAAAACAACATGGAAATGTCATTATGAAGTCCCTCAGAAGTTTAATTCGATTTTACCTCCGCACCACTGTCCTCACCCCGGTGATTAAGCGTTGTACATACATTTAGGCATTAAGAAATTTTGTAATATATAATTAAGTGAACAAGCCCAGAGTTATTAACATGGTTATTAATTATATCAGAGAGTTGTTAAAGTAATGAAATATTAATTGAATTAAAAGCTTACTCAGCGTCCTTTATCTCCCTGAGTACTGAGCATTTCAAGGTAGGCTAGTCTTTCGGTACATACACTGTATAAATTGGTCATGGTTCACCTACAAGCTATTGTGAACTGGTCAAGTAATTATATATAATATAATGTGCCGCTGAGTTCACCTTTAATGTGTATTTAAATGCTTTCCAACAAACTGTGAAATTTATTTTGTGGAGTACAATAGTTATAATTCAGAAGAATAAATCCCCTTCTTCAATAAATCTGTTCAATATGATAAAGGTAAAAAATGCCTCTCCGTTAATGAATACGGACGGTGACTTTACATATTTGTTGATAGGAGCTCGTATTTTCGCGTTTCCCCAGTCTGTGCTCTTTTTTATTGAAAATAATGTAAGCCTTTTCTTGTTTTTTTTTTAAAAACGGTTTCATTCGGTTATCATCAACAATGCAATGTCATTTATTTTCCCCCCGCATTTTTACGTTATTTGAAATTATGTGCATAGATTATTTTTTCCAGCATTATGCTTAGGCGGCACAATGAAGAATACAGGACAAGCGAACTTTGAAAGACAGGAAGGTGATGGAAGCTCCTGTTCACAGATGATTAGCGTTAAATGCACCGCCTGTTCAGTCTGCGACCGCACCTTTCATAACACCCGCCCTCTCGGCAGGTCGCTCTATCATTTTAACGGCAGCAAAAAAGATACTCTGTACCGCAATAGCAGCACCGATCGTGGGTTCTTCTGGCATTATTAAACTTTCTCTTCAGCAGTACTTAAATTGGTAAAGAAACAAACGTTTTACACCAAACAAAACCTTAATGACTCGGAGGACCATTTTCTATATCCAATCATGTGTATTTGCGCTCTAGTGCCCGTGAAGGAATTTTCCTGCAATTAATTGTTCTCAAAATTACTAAGCACGTGTTGTGCACGTACTCTGTATTCCCACAGTCAACTGAATATTTATGAATAACTTTAGAATATGGTACCAAATGTAGAAATAAATGAACTTGGTTTCTTCACAGCAAACTGAGCCCAGATTTACTTCGCGTTAAGTAAAATGTGATCTTCAGCCGATCCGGTCTATTTCCTTGGTAAAAGAATATTTAAGTTGTGAGCCTTAAGGGTCGCTTAGTCTCTTCGAGACGGGAACTCCGTGAAAGATTCCTGGGTGATAAGGTATATAATCGCTGAAACAGCAGTACAAGTAGTGAGAAGTAAACATCTAACATTTATATGTTTCATTTAGAAATTAGCGGGGTATTATGAACACCTGTAAAGCAATTTTATTATTCATTACTATATGCCGTCATATATAAATAAAATGTGAAATATATTAAGGCCAATTCACAATTACTTTTCGATTAATAATATAACATTTAATGTAAATTTTCTACATTGAATTTTACGGGCCAGAATTGTGTTCAGTTTGACGCTTTTATTACCACGTATTTCAGTTAGCTGAATAAACAGACAAATCTGAAGAAATAAAAGCTTCACATGCTACTAAATAAAACACATTCTTCTTGTTTTTTTTTAGTGATCTTTAACTTTCCCATAAAGTATTTGCGTCATATAGTCCACTGTTACACACGGATTGCCGTACTTTGTTGGGGTATTTTAAAAAAAAATCTCTAATTTAGTTGCAGTACAAGGGTAATCGTGATTTACGCCACTGAGATTTAATTTTCAGTAACATGATGTTGATGTCGGTTTGTTTTTTTGTTTTTTTAAATCATTATAAAAACAATAATCGCATCAATCCCGTGGAAGTCATTGTATTTCTATGTGCATTTTCTGTGACCCATAATGACAGTTGTCTTAGTCGCTCTGCATAAGCATGTCATAGAAATCAATAACATTTAAAATCAGAAGCATAAAACTGTCATTATCGAGATGTCGGTGTACGAGTGTTTACACTGTATCTACCTGCGAGGAAAGTGTAGTTACCTTATAACCAGTGTGAGTGTTATTGTTTAGCCACTGGAATAGCGGTTAGAACATTACGTGTCCATGTTACGGAGTCACAGCCTTGAGAAGAGGAGTAACACCCGATACATATGCGGTTTAGTGTCGGGCAAAATGTATGAATTGTTTGGGGCGTGATTGAACGGAGAATATGTATGAATTAAACCATTACTATTGTAGCATATATGTAGTCAGATTGTTTGATATTGAAGTGTGCAAATCAACTTTCATATCAAATTTTATACCCGTTTTTCCTAAGCACTGAATAAAGTTATTCAATAAAAATTAAATGTGAAAGCAATCCAATTGCACTTATGTAAGTCGCTCTGGCTAAGGGCGTCTGCCAAATGATGTAAATGTAAATGTAAATCCAAAGAAATGCCCTTAGCTTATTGTTTGTCATAGTGTGTTAATGTACGTATTCTCAGCAGGGTCTATTAAGTTCGTTCTTATTAAATCTATTGTGCATATGATCTTTTTGAATTATGTATTATGCTTCATGCGCAGTACACTTTGAAATTTACTACGTTAAATGGCACTTGTTCTTTTTTTTCTTCTACCGTCATATTGTAGCATCATGCTTTTTTGGTGTGTTCGCCAAAATATTTCTTCTCCAGGACGTCAGGCACGTTTTAATAGGAAAACCGGCTTTTAACTGTCATTTCTGTCACATCTGTATTTCACCACCAGTGTTTTCGCCCTGTCACTTTCCTCTGAAGCAGTTCCATATTTCTTTATAAATTGCGTTTGGACTGAGAACCGCTCGACTGTTGTTCATATAACGTTAATGAATTTGCATGCTATTTAGATACATGACAGGTTGCCGGCTTCTAATTTATCTGTCGAATATTCGGATAGATATTTAGTTAACAGCAGTTACCGTAAGCTTCCTTAGTGGGTATAACCAATGTCAGATACTGATTATTTCTTGTTATTGTGATCAATAAACCGCTGCTATAAAATAAATACTAACTATTATAATGTTACATGAAGGTAAGTAATTCGCATGTAGTCGTTGTTATTTTCCTAAAATATAATTTTGATTTTAAAAAATCGTTACATTGAAGTATACATTTAATTTTAAAAGACATCAGGGGATTTATAAAAAATATGTTTAGGCCTAATATGATTTATTTAAATAATACGTTCATGCAAGGAAGTGTAGTAGGCCTATCGGTATAATAATAATAATAATAATAATAATAATAATAATAATAATAATAATAATAATAAAACACAGGTTCAGTCACCTCCAATCACCATTTTACTGGTTGAAGCAGAGAGTAGCCTATCCTTAATGGGCGCATACCTATATCCTCACCTTCTATTAACTAATACGGTATGGCGTATTCCTCTCGTACAATGTAAGCAGATCAGCGCTATGTGTTATGTTTTATTCGTCACTCCGCTCATTCTCCGTCCCCCTTTTCTCTGAATGAACATTTATAGCACATGTAGTATTGTCACTTACCTCGATACGCACTGCGCATGCTCCGAGGGGGCATGGTATACCAGCTATTCAAGGGACTATTTCACGTGGTGCAGCAAGAGATATCAACCACTTACACATATGCTGGATGCAGGAGCTGGACGTTTGGCAGAGAATGGTTACGGAAGAAAACTCGTTCACCACTTTCATGTTTGCGAATACAAGAGAATTCCCATTTCTTTATTCAGTATTGTGCATTTTTTTCTTTGAATTTCCTGGATGAGTCTTGCAGCTGAACTTTGGTGAAGTGATTTCCATATAGACGGAACTTGTTCGCTGTAGTGGACTTTCAGCCAAGCGGATACGTTTCAAAACAGCACGATGAAAAACAAACTTTAAAGTAAGTCAAATCATTCGCGATCGCGACAGATAATTAAACGCGTTACGCTTTCCTTACAAGACAAATCGAGTTACATGCGACGAGCACTTGTACGCAGCTTGCCTGAGTTTCTTTGACTGACTATTATTATAGTGAGATCTCAAGGGAAGTTGACAGTAAGGTGACACTGACGGAGTTTTACCTTGACGGGGGGAAAAGTGCCTTGGATGAACATGTCTAAACCTACGGATCACGTAAAGCGCCCGATGAATGCGTTTATGGTGTGGTCCCGTGCACAACGGAGGAAAATGGCTCAAGAGAATCCAAAAATGCATAACTCTGAAATCAGCAAAAGACTAGGAGCGGAATGGAAACTCCTAACGGAGACCGAGAAAAGACCGTTTATAGACGAAGCGAAACGACTGAGAGCTATGCATATGAAGGAGCATCCTGACTACAAATACAGACCGAGGAGGAAACCGAAAACTTTAATGAAGAAGGAGAAGTTTGCTTTTCCAGTGCCTTACAACCTAGGAGATCACGAAGCACTGAAAGCGAGCGGTTTGTCTGGGGGAGCCCTCTCCGAGTCCTTAATGGGGAATCCGGATAAGGCGGCGGCGGCGGCCGCTGCTGCAGCGGCGAGAGTCTTCTTCAATCCGTCTGTATCCACGAACCCATACTCGTTCTTTGATCTCGGCTCGAAGATGACAGATATCTCCCCGCCGTCATTCCCATACCCCTCCCCGCTTGGGTATCCCGGTGCTGCCACTACTTTCACCGGAACAGGAACAGTCGGCAGCGGGAGTCACACGCACTCCCACCCTTCACCGGGCAATCCTAGCTATATGATTCCCTGTAACTGTACAGGTTGGCCCCCGGCGGCTCTGCAGCCACCCCTGGCTTATATTTTGCTACCGGGAATGGGCAAACCGCAGCTTGAACCTTACCCCGCGTACGCGTCAGCATTATGATACGCTGGACATAGAGCATTTTTAAAGTACTGAGACAGAACGTGAGACTGTTTATTTGATGCATGCAAGATTTTGTACATGTGATGCAACACACGCGTTTTAGTGTCACATGTGTATGTATATAAATGAATGCCTTTATGAAAGGCACTTTTTAAAGAAACAATATTTAGAAGACTATTTACAATCGTCACATGTCCACATCCCAGAGAGAGCGAACAAATGATAACTATTAATTGAAAATGTGCTGTGCATTCATCATATTAATTGTTGTACAGCTTGCAGTCGTACCCTTTTTCAATGTGAATACTGATTCGACATGGTACATATTTCAACCTGTTGCCAATGCACCTAACAATGTCTGTTAAACTAAACGAATCCGGAATCGTTGACTGTCACGTTATAATTTTGAACTTTCAGGGGTCTTGGTAATGGTGATAGTGCTCAAAATCCAATTATTAATTAATTTACGTTGAATTTAGCTGGACTTTGAGAAACGGCTTAGCCATGATAAGTGTCATTTTGATCACTTTGTTTTCAGACAGGCTGACTGAAAACGTGTAAATGTGTACAGATAAATTAAGTCGAATGGTTTAGTTTCCATACCTTTAGTGATCCAGTTAGAACCTGGACCAGAGTGGATTTGTTTTGCTAGATTTACAATGCACATCTTAAGTTCCAAATACTGTTATATAGATGTCTGTACTATTTATTGTTTAGTGGACGCATTATGGTGACCAAGTTGATTTAAAAGAGAACTTTACGTGTCTTGAAACATTTGCACAATAAACTTGTAGTGCGTGTGCGATATAGGCCTACACTCCATTTTTATTTCCCAGCTACAAATCAATTTCTTAACCTATTCAGTAAAAGCGGCATATACACGTAACTGCCATTTAATTAGGTATACCTGTTAGTTAACGCAAGCAAACGCCTGATCTTATAAATAGCGAATCAGTAATGTATCTATACGGTAAGAGTTACTGTGCAGCTAAGTGATTTAAAACGTCTTTTAATTGTTGACGCGGGTGTGATGTTTCCAGCATTTTAACTACTTGAGTTTACAGATATTGATGCCATAAACGAAACGCACACATATAGCGGTAGTTCTATGGGTGGAAAACACTGCGCTAATGAGAGAGATCAGGGGAGAATGACCAGGCTCATTAAGGATAACAAGGTCAAAATACAGTTCAGTCTAACAACGGTGTGCAGAAATGCATCTCCGGCTGCACAAACTGTCCACCCTCGACGAGATTCTCAGACAGGTTGAAGCGGATCCTAACCGGTACTATGTAGGGCTGCCTAATAAAGTGGCCGCTGACGGAACATGCGCACTGAAAGACACCGCAACAGTTTTGTGTAAAATATGCTGGTTTTAAAGACACTGATTGTACTTAGTTGTCACAATATCTAAAGATTCATATTTTATCTCTTTACGGATGTGTGTGTATTATATTGAAACGAGTTTAATGAAACATACTTTATTTTTTATTATTTAAAAAATGTTATATCAAGAATCGCATTCACTGCGGACACGTGGGGAAAAGGAAAAAGGCGAGCGGGAAATGTTCTTGATGAATTGCTAACAAGACTTTGCTTAATTTGCCATTACTTTGTCAGACCAGGTGAAGTGTAAGGTATACTCCAAAGGGCGCTTTTGTTCAGGCTTTGCATAGAATTACTTCGGAATCTAAATCAAACCATTGTAACGGGGAGCCAAAAAAACAGATTTATCACGTTTTAATCGTGAAGATAAAAGATGTCTGGGAAAAAGAGGACTCCGAGTATGCCAGTGAAAAGAGTGTATTTTAAATAATTGTCTATATGTCAATATATCTGTTTTTATGCTTTACAGGCCTAATGACAAAGTATACTATGTATTACGTACTGAATATTCCCTTGATAAATTGTATTAAGAAGTTAATTCATATGGATCAGACCGATTATGCAAAACTAATTTGGACTGTCCAGGGATAATTATCTCCGACACGGTTAATTAAACCTTTTCACTACTCTACATTCTCCATTGTCAGGCGCCGATCGCGTCTTTTCTTCTTCTTCACTTCTTCCGCTGCAGTCTAAAGAGAGAAAGTCAGGAAATTTACTGTTCAAAATCCGAGCTCCGTTTTTTTACGATCAACTCGTACTTTTAAAAATACGCAGGCCTGCTCATCAACCGTACCAAGATGTTCTGTTCAGCTTTATGAACGTAAAAAATCATACGCCAGGATCCTGTATAATCTCCGCACTTTTTATCTTTGCATGAATATTTCTTCTGACACCAATATAGGCGACTTATAGATGTGGAAAACACGGTTATACAACATTAAGCTATGTATCTTATCTAACATTAACATACTAGAATATCATGCAGGGGTTATTTGCTGACTAAAATACCACGAAGGTCATCAGGTTTATGAAAGAACACGTACTACCTCCTCGGCATCATCTTGCCCTTTTTATTTTACTTTTTTATATAAGAAAGGAAGGGGAGGAATGAAAGGACTCTTTTCGTTCAGTGGGAGCGTTTAGACAGTCGAGGAGATTTTGTCGGCGAACAAAACGTGGGTTGGGAGTTTTTTGTGCGATTGTTTGTTGAAGTGGAGCTCAGCAAAAAACGGCTGCTTTCTCTCATTGTGATGAAAGCAATCAGTGGTATTTGAAAAACTGTTAGCATTGTGTGCTTCTTCTGTGTCCATTGTAGAGGATTTCTTTTCACAAGGTTTTTTTTTTCCTTTTTCTTTTTCTTCTTTTTTTACACTGCCGATCCAGCTGGCCGGAGTGAATAGCACTGCAATGTGTACACGCTTTGTCCCCCCGAGCCCTTCAAGTAGCCCCCATTCAATAGAGAGAGTTGACACTGCATGACAGCGAAACAACATAATAAAAAATACATGAGCGCATGAATAGGAGCAGGCGCATAAATAAATAAAATGGGTGACCAAAACTGGATAACCTGAATGACAAAACGGTAAAAGGGGAACAAAAAGATATTTAACACGCCAGATTAGCATTAGAATGCAATATACAAGGCAGAACAATTGATGAATAGGTTTACCGGCCAAGAAAGAAATAAACTAAATGCCTTTTGAATAGATATGCTTTTTCCATTCGCGGCGAGGGAACTGAATGGGAAGGTGGAGATGGAACCATGCAAATGACTGAGTAAGAAAACTTTTCTAAAATGGCAAAACAAGGGAAAAGGCTGTTCACACGATTATCTTTTGAATAGGAATTGTTGATTAAGAGTCTGACCGTACAAGTCTAACAAAGTTTACTTTTTTCTTTGTTCACGAAGAGAGTGATGAACTGGACTATGTTATTAAGCACGAAATAAAATAAAAGTAATAAAAATGAAAATAAATTAATAGGCTTAATCAGTTTTACAACTATTTATAAATACTGATTATTATTACTTACAAACAAAACCGTCCATTCTTTGTAAGTTACATACTCATCCAAACATGCTTGCGTTTGAAAGTCAGACTTAACTAACAGGTGACCAACAGTCTTTAATATGTGAAGTAATTTCGTCAGATCCATGCACACTGTTCATTGCTAAACGATGAAAAACTCAACAATTAATTCAGCAATTAACATTAAAGTGCATGTACTTTAAACTTTTTCATCAAAAAAATTAAATAGGATATGGGCATTTAAAATGTAAAGAAATAAGGGTTACATCAATTAGAGAGTGAGTATGTTTATTGCAACTTTTTTATTGTATAAATTTAAGAATAATTTCTGATTTCTTACATGGCACATTCAGTCTTGGGAAATTATTAAATCAAGTATATTGCCGTTACTGCAGGTAGGTTGAGACGAAGGATCACAAATCAGCGGCTTCATCTACTTGAGGCAAATGCTTCTGTATCTGGGATGGAGAGCCTCTTTTTGGGAGAGGGGGGGACTTACAGAGTCTGCAGTTTCTGTGGTACCTTTCTCTAGGCACCTGATTCATAGCTGCAAGCAAACTTTGTTTTTATTTTAATAATAAAATCATTAAGGGCTGAGGTAGCCGCGAAGCCGGCTAGTCCCTGCCAGCCGCGATAAACAGGGATTCCCTACAGCGGTTTCCACAAAGTGTGCAGCAATTCAGTAAAAAAATCACAGTCTCTACTAATAATTAGATGCTACTTCAAGAACATTTTCGACGTGTGGCGCACAGACATGTAAGAAGCATGCTGCACAGGATAACCTGAGATCTGCTAGCTGTTCTCCCGGCTGGATCCTGCTGCTGGAGCATTCTGGAAAGGCACCTGCTAATGTTTTCCCAGTAAAATAAACGTTGAGATGTGTGATATGGTGAATGTCTTAAGTTGCTCTAGACAGAAACAACAAATGCGAGTCACATCATAAAATCAGCAGATGGTTTCACATGAAAATCCTTTATATATAATTTTTTAAATATAGATTACATGTAAAAATACATTATGTATATGATTTTTTATGCATGTAAAATAATAACCAATAATAAATACACACGAAAAAGTATGTTTTATATGTGATGAATAGCTATACAATTAGCTATTAGTAGATCTTTCTGTATTCTGAACTATGAACACAATAAAATAAGATTTTATACTCTATCTGATTTTTATATATATTTTTTTACCAAGCACATACGTTATTTTTGACATGTCAAGTGGAACCATCTTTGAGGTCAATTGGAAGCTAATAGATCTGTGTGTAAAACCACTTATTACCACGTCCGCTTACAGAGCCGTTATCTCAGATACGTCTGGCCCTAATATTACAGCACAGCCCGTCACTGAAGGTGTAGTTTGAACCCTAGCAGTCTGTCCTCATTACAGCCTGATAAAGGTGGGTGAATCTTAGGTCGTGCTCAGGTCCGTGTGTGGTGGCCTTTTGGCAATACAAGCAATTAGCCGGTATCTTCTTCTAGATAACATAAAAGATAAGAAAATTTGTAGTGTGAATTTTATTTTTATAATAAAGTTAACTTTTACCCTTAACAAAAGTTGTTCCTTGATGTCTTACTGAGTAAAAAATGCCTTTATATTAACATATAACGACTGAATGGCGAGTTTGTAAAGGTAGTCAGTCTGAATGTTACCCCTCAAACCAGCCGAGTTTGAACAAATATTAATGAATTCCTTCATTTTTCAGAGCCACGAATATAAATACATGCATATAATTAAAATCAGATATACGACCCCCGTGCCCCCCGCGCCGCAGTTTGTCTTTCAGCACCAGCCACTGTCGCTATGCCACGGCCACATCTGTAACAGCTGTGTCTCGAGAAATGACGCAGGTCACGTGGATGAACTTCGCTTGTTTTACAGTGCGTTGTCGGTGATTCTGTCTTTACGCACACACTTATTTTTGCAAAAATGTACCCATGATACACATAACAAAATAAATAAATGATAAACGCAACAAAAATGGTAATATGTTGGTTTTCGTAAAAATTGTAATAATAAATATTATACTACTGTAATCATTTAGAACATTTAGGTGAAATAATTGTGTGTGTGTGTGTATGTGTGTGTTGGTGATTTAAGTATCCGTTAGCTTCCAGGTTCCGAAGTCTCAAAAATCTTGGGTATTTCTTCTTCTGATACAGTTATTTGATTTTCCCCAGCTGAGATGATAGCTGGGGTAGCTGGTGAATGTAAAGTGGGTTTCCTTTACATGTATATTGAGTTTTGAAAAACTCAAGCAAAAGTTTGAAATAGATGGTCATAAAAAATCTCCCAACAGCACGAAAGCTACACATTCCTACAAAATTGTTAGTCCTTTAAAAGCATTAAAATAATTTCTAATTAATGTTTAATTGTCCTGTGCTTCTTTGATCTATTTATGATTTCCTTTAGTGGCACTGTCAATAAATATACCATATACAGTTTTAACATAATTACATTATTTTATCTTGTCGCTCCAAGCTCCACAACTATTTTCGATCTAAGCTTGATCTAAGCTCTTTAGTCTGCGCTGGATCTCTGTTCTTCGTAACCTGGAATCACTAGTAGGCGTCACGCCACGCATCAAGAACAGAAAAACATGGCAAACCATGAGGTAACCAAATGTTGGGGGAAAAAAAGAGTACAATCTAAGAAAATGGGACAATTAGTTAAGCAATATAAATGCTTTTTCTTTTTTTTTTTGGGCTAATTGGCCTGAAGGAGACCTTAGGACACTCGTCGAACATTTAGCCCCGCGCGTGACGCAGCAGCACATGGGATGGAGCCCAGCAGCGCGGAGCACCGAGGCCTCGCGGCCGCCTGCTTTTTAAGTGTTGCTTCTGGAGCGGCCAACAGCACCGGAGCATCCGCACAGCGGGTCGGGCTCCGTCACGAGGGCTGCTTTCTCTGTGAAGACCCTCAAAGGCACCCTCCCCCACCCTCCCCATTTCATTTTGGGATAATCGAAGTGTATAAAACCACTCCTGAAGCAATCGCTGCATCATAGGTGTGTATCGCGAATGTTTATGACTTCTGTGTACCGTAGTACCTGTAATTTTCAGAAAAGGGTCCTGCTACATTTTCCTATTTCTGTAGGCTCGCGGGAAGGAGATACACCTAAATTATCTCGCATTGCACCTTTACCCCGACACCTAAACGTGGCAAATCAGACCCTTAAAACCATATATGTAGCATTCCTCAGGGTTCTCAGATTAAATTAAAAAGCCTACATATACATGAACGCACACACACGCAGACACACACACATATACACATCGCACACTCTGAGATCTCCTTCAGGTTTCTTTGGGGTCTCTATTAAAACTGTGTTTCAATGTTCAATTTCAATCACATTCACATTCTGTGTGTGTGTGTCACACCGTATGTTGATGTATATATGTATACGCACACACACACACACACACACCATGAAATAATTGATGTTATATTTCAATTAAAACATTTGTGGGGATTTGGTTTGATATTCTAATGTATTACTCATTTTAACCTCAGGGACCAGTGCAAAGCTGTGTATAGCAATGTCAACCTGCAGTTCCCAGATCCTTATGGGAAATGTCTCAGGGATTTCCTTGAGATCTATGCATCAGATGTACCTCTGCCACCCATCTGGAAGCAGGTGCCTTACTTAGAAGAGGATTTTTCTTCACTTTGTACAAATCTGAAGTGGGGTCACTATTTACACAGGGATTGTGAAACTTAGAACGCGGCATCAGTGTAAATGACGGAAATCGCGCCGGACTCGCATAAAGGAAGGTTAAAGAGGTGCCTACCTCTTTTCATTTTTGTTCTGAGTGATTTTTTTTGCTAAATTTAGGCCTGAAATATATCACGACATGCCTTTAAATAAACATGGTAGGTTTACGCTGCAGTGTTCTCAGATTAAACATAGGAATGTTATATTGGGGCCCAAAACTGCTTGTGGTTTTACTGGGTTATTCTCTTTTGATAATACAGTGGTCTCATGGAACACAGCACTTTGGCTGTGAGAAACCAGTCCAATGCAGAGACGCTCTGTTCTCTATCTGACAGCATAAGCGCTTTCTGTTGCCTGAAAGGCACTTCCATAATTAACTCACCGTAAAACATACAGGCATGCACTTGATGTCAGGGAGAAAAGATTAAAAAATTGTATTAACTGTTGACAGATGTGTTAGGGCCTGATAATTCTAATGCTGTGACAGGTGATATTCTTAGATCATGCCTTTGCTTTTTGCTGCTGGGTGAGATTTTTGTGGTCAATATGGGCCTTGAGTGAATGTGCATCTTTTGGCTGATGCAGCCTGTGCACCTATTACTGAAATGTTCAGAGTCAAATATGTTGATTGTAGTTTTTATTAAGTGGATGGTGACGTACGGAAAGTCTGTCTTTGTTAGAACCATATCTCAATGGTTCCATGTTTGGTTTCTGGGTTCGTGGTTTTTTTCCCATTTAAACTCTACGAGCAGGAAATAACGAGAGTACCAACGTCGAACTGAAATGACACTAAATTGAAGAATCTGGTGCACAGTGTACATGTACAACCCAGAAGAAAGATCTTGGCAGTTTTGTATTATAGTCGTGAATCATTTTTGCAGGACTGACGAGGGCATGCTTGTTAGATTAAATGTGTGACTTTTGTTTTGAAGGAATATCTAAACGAATGAGTAGGACTGTGGCATTTTTCTTGGTTTGTACTGCAAGACAAGCAATCCAACTATGGAGGATTGGATCAGCATAAGAAGCAGTGAGGATCTGGGGCGCTGCTAGAGATTTTGGCCCCTTTGAAAGTATATCACATTGGGCCCCCAACCCAGACCAATCCAATTATGTTCCTGATTTTTAGGGCCCCCGAATGACAGGGACCCCTGGAAACATCCTAGCTTTCTCCCTCTTTATGGGGGCCTGGCGAGTAAACTGGCTGGAAGCATTAGATGTTTCAGGTGTTCATTTGATGCTAAAAAGGGATTAAGCTGGTTCTCCTCCCACACAGGTTTAATTACGATGATCAGATCGCTGTGTCGAATGCCAGAGCTGAAGCAGGGGGCCGGAAGCCCAGACGCTTCTTGTAAACCAGTGTTTTCCAATGTGGTCCTGCTGGAACCCGCAGACAGGCCATGTTTTTGCTACCAGGAGTTGGGAGGGAGCAAAAATGTGGACGCTCTGGAAGGGAGCTGGGATGGAGCAAGTTCAAACCGTCTGTGGGTCCCCGAGGGCTGGGTTAGGAAATACTGCTCTACACGTCTGAAGTCAACATGGAGGCACCGTCCCCTTCGTTGTATTCCGCACTGTAATTACACCACTATGATAGGCTGAATTAGATATTTAATGACTCTGGTATTATAGGCACTTTCATTTTAGCAATTTCTGAGTGTTTGGTTTCCACCAAAAAAGGCTCAGGGTACGCAGCACATAGCGCGACAATTCACTGTACTAGTTCTGCATTATAGAGAAATGCAAATGTCGGTGTATGTCTGTAAAGCACTCCCAAGTTCGGCACTGCGCTTTGTTCCAGCGTCAAATATCCCCTGGCGGAGATTGTCGCCGCTTTCATATTAAATTCCCTGGTTTTTAGGGCAAAATATATCTATCAGAAATAGAACTAATGAACTTCAAGTGCTGCTGCCCTGAAGAAGTCACAAAGAATTATATCCTTCTACGAGACAGGATACAGGCAATAGATAAGTACCTGGAAATTGGCCCAAACTCCGCTACATGTGCCTATCAATAAAGGAGATTATTTTGGTGGTTATTACGTTGCATATCTGGAGGGTTCTAGATTGCACCTTTAATAGGAAAGAATGAATCGATCACACTCTTGACTCCACTCAAAATAAGTGAGATGTAAAGCTCTTTCTCCCCCCCTTCCCTCTGTTTCTTGCAGCGTTTATTAAATGAAAAACTTGCCTACATTAATTCACATGCTTTATTTATTCACATTTCGATGGGATTATTTTATGCAAAGCCTTATTTGGGATTCACTCACTGCATAGTGATATCGTGGCTTTGCACACAAAATTCTCCATACTTGCTTTAATTAACAACGGCAGCAAAGGCGATCATAGCCAAATGCGGTGTCGTTCCCCCCTTAATCCCCATGTCCTAAAAAAGGATCCAGCCTCCACTGTGGAGTACAGAACGGCGGTTTGTGAACGGCGGCACACTGAATTGGTTGACGCAGCTCTGCTGAGGGTTGAACAGTGATCTTCATGAATGGAAAATAAAAATCCATTTTAGTTGTTTTTCTTTAATTAATGACTTAACATTTTTCAACAAAGAAGTTAATAACAAAAACCTTTGATGTAATCCAGGTGTCAGAATCCGGTCTCATGGTTTATCCGGTTTCTTCATTATATTTAATTTTTATTTAATTTATATGATGTAAGACTATATGGTTCTTTCCTTTAATTATTGAAGTTAGTTGTATTTGGGTTAAACGAAGGACTCCTGAGGCATCCCGGTATGTTAAACTTATAAGTGCTCTTGATATAAATCTGCTAATTGATTTAATAAATTAATTAGGTTGTACATGCTCAGTTGAACGTGCCTGAGTCATCCTTAGGGTGCTATTTAAAATCATTTGTGTGTCCCCTAGATTAAAATACACAAATGCACACATGTGCAGACACACAATATACACCAAAAGATAAATTCCTGTGAACTGTGAGTCCTTCGCTGCATTGAGTTGCTCATCATTATGTGTTGTGTGTAAAATAGTTATGTTTTATAATAAACACAGAATTAAGTTTTATTTTTAGAGACCTTGTCTGAAATTATACAGTATTTCTTTATAAACTGCAACACATGAAATCTTCCAAAGACCCATTTGCTTGCTGAATTATTTTCCAGTATTATTTTTGCTATTATTTTCATTTTCATAAATGTCAGACCTTCTATTAGATACACAGTGTTTTATTCCCTTGTATATTAAGAAAACCTTACACAGAAAAAAAAAAATCACACTCTGTCATTTGTAATACAATATGGTCATTGTTATATATGAAGGGAATGATGTTTATCAATTAACTAATTATCACTAATTGTTATATTTAATTAGAATTGATTAATGTAATTTTTCACTGGCCCTTTTTTTTGTTAAAGAAGATAAATTTAGCATAGAATTAAATATGGGAAATTCCTCCAATTTAATTCATATATTTTTTTTCATTCATTTAAAATCATTTTGGTTGAACTAATTTTAGCACTCGTTAAGTAATGAGGATGCTGGTTTGCTGAAGGTATGTGTTCTTCCGATGTATTTTTAAAATGGTAAAAAATGTTTGTCCACAGTGTGCAGTGAAGATCAGCATCCTTCTGGGGTAGCCAGCCACCCACTAGGAAGCCAGTGAACTGATGCATCACTTAAATATTTGTGGGATCGGGTGGAGGGAAAGAATTGCTACAAGCATTAAAGATATATTTACTAAATTTATTTTTCCAATAACCTCAGTTCTCTTCAGGGGAAAAAAAATGTGTTACCAGGATTTGAGACACTCTGTCACATGTTAGGCTAGACCAGGCTGCCATTTGACTAGTGCAAAAAAAATCAGTGAAGTGCAGAGAGAAGGCTGGTTACTTATCTTTGCCTTTAATAGGGTGCAGGGTGTGACTCTGTTAACGCATCCTTGTGGCTCATGAAAAAGACTCTTCTGGCTGCCTTTGATTAGCTAAAATGGGGCAGGTGAAAGCACATTCCCACTGGAGTTTATGGGTCAGGACCAGAACGTGCACTGCAACTCTTAAAATAATTTTATGTGCAAAAACTTTTCCCTTTCATTGAAGACAGTGAGATTTTAGTTGCAGATCTTTCATTAAGAGTGGCATGTTTAAAAATATGCATAGTTCATATATATGCATTTTAATGAGACATGGATTTATGTATGTAGGACACTTCAGAAATGCAAAGTCACTAGATGATGTTGTCAGGTTGAATTTACTCTGACATCATTCACCATGCATGAGCACGTGTGCCTTAAACTGATCTCCAAATACACAGGTAAATATTACCATGCATTAGAATGTAGACAGGTTTCTGTGTGCAGAAACAGACAGGTTAGTGAGCAGTGATTAGGTGAGCTAGGCGAATTTTTGAAAAAGTCTCCGCAGTTTGATTCACTCACCGTCGGAGGGATTCACGGCTTTGCAGGTGCTGAAATATGCGGGATGCTTATCTGAATGTCATGGCATCCGAAGCACTCAGAGCAAGTTAACAATAAGACAATAGGGCAAGTTTTCAGTTCAAGCACTGAAAGTGACATGTCACACACAGGCACACACACATGTATTTATGTGTGTTTGTTTATATATAATTTATATATAATGTTTTTATTTATAATTCATATATATAATGTACTTCAATAGGTAATATGTATTCCAGAAGAAACATCTTTCATCTTTTGCCATCGGTGTTGAACTTGACCTTTCACCTCCCTCTCCGCAGTGGCGACACTCATTGACGTCCCAGCGTCTGATAGCTGTCTGGTCCGGACGTCGGTCCTCCGCGGCCTGGCAACGTCGCCTCCATGTTTTGCCCTGAACCACGGCCAGACTGGGCACAAATGGAGCGTGTGCACATCGCGGCCAGAGACTCCAGCGGTCGTCGGACTCGGCTCCCGGGACAGGAGCCCTTTGTCTCCCCTGATGCGCCGGACGGCTTCGGGGGCTGAGGTTCAGGGCGGAACATCGCCGAGGCCGTCCGGGGTAGACCGGAGCGGCGACGGGGCCAGAGGGAGGGCAGAGTGCTCGTGGGAAGAGAGGAACATGGGGG
This sequence comes from Brevimyrus niger, assembly GCA_015164015.2. Classification (NCBI taxonomy): domain Eukaryota; kingdom Metazoa; phylum Chordata; class Actinopteri; order Osteoglossiformes; family Mormyridae; genus Brevimyrus; species Brevimyrus niger. The sequence continues at coordinate 22,987,805 of JAABNY020000034.1, forward strand.
GGAGCCCATCCGGGGGGCCGGACCCCCTTATCGCTTACAGGGGGGGCTGCCGGTGCGTTTACGTCGCACGGCTAATGAGAGATCAACGGCGGGATGGTCTCCTATATAATACTCCCTTGTAAAAATAATGGGCGAGCCGATTGATCCGCATTCAAACAAGCCGGTTTACTGAGTTAATACCAAAGGCAGATTAAAACCGCTGCCAAAAGTTCTCTGGCATGAAGCGCTTGTCGCTAAGCGGGCCCCAAACTTGTCATCACATTAGCACATGGTCAAGGAGTACACCCCGACGTCCCCGTAATCTGCTTTCCTGCACAATTAGTCCACAATAATAAGGCAGCTGTCAGCGACCAGAAAGGAAGAGCAGAATCATTCGAAGAATTACAAGCGGATGGGTCTCCACTTATTCTCAAATGTAAAGGCAAATGTTTTTTTTTTTTTCCAGCTTTTTTTATTTAGACACTTTCCGAGAAGGCGGCTGGGAGTTAATGCTGAGTGTTATGGCAACAGTGAAGCATTAGTTCATTATTCTGAGCTCTAAGGCCAGATAGCGGCTGAGTGAGTGGGGGGGGGGGCAGGAAGGGCTGGGAGCAAGGCAGGGTCTTTAGGGGAGGCGGAAATCTGATGGTGGGGCAATAGGACAGGCGGCAGGACAAAGGCAAGGTTTTTTCTCCTCTCAGCATAAAATAATGGATGAATTTGTCCCGACAAAAGCGGCGAAAACTAAAGGCAGCGGCAGGGAGGACCGTAGGATGGAAAAGGGCTGCAGGAGGAGGGCGGATGAGAAGAAAAGGGGAGAATCCGGTAGTGCTCCTTGCGAGGAAAAAGAAGGGGGCAAAAAAAAAAAAAACACCACTGATGACACCCGGTTCCATTCTCGCGCTCTCCCGTCCCCCTGCTCCTCGCCTCGCAGCACGGACCGCTAAGCTGGGAGCTGTAATGTCATTAAATTGCAAATGCTTTTTTTTTTTTTTTTTTTCATTTCCGACACACACTGTTTACTTATCTGGCAAAAACATATGTTGGAAGGAATCCGTTAAATTCTGCCCATTGCCTTGGGTGAGAGTGCAATAGAAACGTGCACATGGAGATCCCACCGTCGCCTCCTTTTAGCACTTATCTACAAGGCTGCTTAGCGGCAAACTGGCGAGTTCAATGAAAGACGAAGATACAGCGAGAGATTAGCAAAGAACAGTGGGGGGAGTGCTTGGAGAGGGGGGTCATCCCATTGCAAATGATTTCACTGTTCTCCATCTGCATAAATGACTATTTTTAAGGCATCTCGGGCGTCTGTATATTTTTCTCACTCTGCCACACATTTAATTTCACGCCCCGTGTTCTGAATATGCTTAAATGCATATCTCTGATGCACCTTTAAGCTAGAGGAAAGAGGAGGGGTGGATGTTTTTTTTTCTTTTTTTTTTGGGGGGGGGGAGCAGGGGTACGAGAGCAAAATGAAAGATAAAATGGTGTGATTTGCACTACAAGTCTATTACTTTGTGGCATTTACATATAGTTTACCTCTGCAAATCCAAAAAAAAAAAAATACCCCCCCCCCCCACATTTCATATATGCATTTGGGCCTGTATAAATATGTATAACTCTTTGTTGGGGGAAAATAGAATTCCCAGCAGTGCTGGAAAGTTTGAAGGGTGCACTTTCTTGTGACAACTTCGCATGCCTCCCAGGAGCCGGGAGGGTGGGGGGGCACGTGCCTGAGGTGGGCTTGCTGGGATGGCCCCCCCATTGCGACAGATCGAGAGGCCCCACGCCGTCTAATCCTCCAAGTGCTCTTGCCCACAATGTCAATAAAGAGAGACCGACTCGGACGTTGGCAGGCGTTAGAGTCCTGCGGCGACGCTCCTGCCACGCACCATGCCAATGGATAGGGGGCGCCGTGGCTTCTATCGCTCTTCCCGTAGCAAGGCCGCATGCTACGGGCGTGTGGGACCGTGATAAGGTGCAACTGGGTGAGCAGGAAGAAGCAGGTGCAGATGCAGGAAATCCCGCCTCTATACCATGTACAGGTCTAGTATGAGTCTAGGACACTATTAATCCAGGCAGACAGAAATAAATAAATGTTTCACATCTGAAATGTTCACAAACAGCTGGGTTGAAATGCAATTGAAATAAATGCTGGTGATGCATTATACTTAAGACAGTTTTAAAGGGGGAATAAAATGCTATATTTTGATTTTTTTCAAGGTGTATTCTCCTTGAGTCCTCATAAGGTCCGCCTCGACTGAGCGGCACTCCCCAGCACATCTGCCGGGCGCCGGGAGCCCAGATCCCTGTTTGGATCCCCGCGCGCAGCAGGATCCGGCCCCGTTTACAGCTCATGTCGTCTGGCAATTAGGAAGCAAGCGGCCCACGTGCATTGTGCTGGTTTTGTGCGGGGAGCATCGACGGTAAAGCCCTGATCTCTTCCCCGAGCTACCAGCACTTGAAGGATTTGAATGCTGTAAATAGCTCCAAAACCTCTCTTGTGAAGTTTACCCCTGTGGCACTTTGTAAGTTATCAGGGACGCCTTGTGCCTTTTCTAAGGCAGGCATTATGCCGGAATGTAAATCGGTAAGCTGCCAGGGTAGTGGGCGGGAATCGCAAGGGGGTGGGGGGGCCAGCCGTCAATCCAGCACGCCGATTTGGGCACGGGGTGGGGGAGCCCATTTTGTTCTCTGAGTCAGTAGAACAGCAATGTCTGTGTCTATATGTCCTTTATCGCTTGACGGGCGGCCGTAGGATGGGGCGCTGCACAATATTTATTCGCGAAGACTCATGGTCACATGGTCACAGACACCACTAAAGTGTCATCCTCACATTAACAGTGTCGATGAATTCTAATTGGGTGACGCTTCTGGTATTTTATGTACCTTTTAATTGCTTTTTCTGTGCTAAAATGAAGCGCCGTGTTCCATAACCGTCATAACACGGGTGTCCTGCACGTGCCTCTTGCCTTCGAACGTGGATACGATCTATAGAATCCTCTGCGGCGAGCTGAAACGCCGCATCTCGCAAGAGTGGGTCCCTGCCAATCGCCGTCAGTTGGCACGGAAATCTGAAGATAACACAATTTACATTTCAAAAATAAGTAACCTTGAGCGTTTTTACAAGTCAAAGCGGTAATCTCGTTTTCCAGTGAACATTTAGAGTAGGTTGGAGTACAAATTAGGATTTTTCACCTTCAAATTGGAACATCAATTTAATTTGAATGCTGATATATCCTCCAGAGATGTATGTTGTGAGACTCGGATTTAATTCTTTTTACCGAGAATTTTCCTTGGCTGTGCTTGGGAGTGCACATTTTCGCTCTGCACACGCGAGGCCTCCTGCTTTATTTCCAGTGACATCCGTGTCTTTCATGCCCACATACAGGAGTGGTTTTCCCGGGACGCCAAAAGACCACCCAGTACATCACCCCCCCTGCCCATTATACCCGCATACCTTACATACCTCCGGATTAGCTCACCATAACCTTCCAGACCGACATCTGCCACACTCCTCTTAAGTTTCTGTGGCAAGACCATGCTGTGTGAATTTTGACAGTTTGCATGCAGACCCCCAAGTATTAAAACAGAATTAAGATAGTAATAAAAGTAAGCAAATTAGGTGCCAGTTTTCCATTATTTCATAGATGCATCTCACGCAACTATTTTATAGCCACTCCCTGTTTATAATCCCCCCCCCCAAATCAATCGATTAGTAATAACAGCAGAAGCTCTGATAAAAATCCCTTCAAACGTCATGACCCTACATGAGCAGAATCTAATGGCAGATCTACAACTGCATTCAACATTCCTATTGGCCGATGGACAAATTAAAAATGGGCAGCTTCTAATAGCTGATATCAAAATGCAGTGTTTGACAAATGGAGGTTGTTTGCTACTGTGTAATTATATTCAAGAAAGGTGGATTTTACTGGTCAATGTACAATGATATTCAGTAATGTTGTGTGCAAATATCAATATATCTATAAACGTAGCATTTACAAAAAAAAAAATCAACACACTCGAACATAGATTATTTATTTTGGTTTTCATTTCATAAATATTTCACAGTCAAGTAGTAGACTCAGGTTCTTTTTTGTTTAACTACAATGCTTCTTTTGCCATGGTAATAATGTGTCCATGTATCCATTACTAACGGCCACCTATTCCGGCAAACGCTCATCTGAACAATACCTCTTACGACTGCGTAAGCATGACCTCTTTTAATTAATTCTTCATGGGCAGCATTATTACATGAAAGATATTCTGTAACAGAACACCCCCACATTGTGCTCTGAGCAGCATTTCGCTCCCTTACTATGCCAACTAATAATCGGGTTCATTAAGTTATAATACGCTCATGGCTCTTCTGTGATTTACCCAGTCAAGGTCTTGTTTATTACGGCTGTATTTTCGGAGGCATGGTTCATCGGCAGCCCGGTGTAGGGAAAGCATGCAAGCGCACACGCAAATCCACCTGCGCTCCAGCCTGGCCTGCTTCTCCTCCGACTTCTTCTTCCCCAGGCCTGAAACTTGCAACGACCCATTTCGTCTGCTGAATATCCACATAGACAGTGTGCAGATATCCACACCGCGAACGCTTAATTTTACATTCGCGTGAAGCAGCTACGTTAAACAAATCCATAGAACGGAGGAATATCTTTACAGACTTCCGGGTGAAATTCCCCACCTCTGCTGCTTCGCCTGCATTTTCACAGGTGCTCCCCCCCCCCCTCGCAAATTCCCATGCTTCAGTCCTGCAGTGATAAGAGTCCAACAGTCGGGCTGCCAAGTTCCCAGCGATGAAGGAGCCGGCGTCGGCTGGCTGCTCCCCATCCCAGTGCGGTGCGGCACCCCCGCTGATGCCATATTTCCCCACAAACCCACCTGGGTGCCCCAGGCTGAAGTGTCCACCCACCTGCACTGCCAGCCCTACCCTCCCCACCTGGTTATTGAGAGCTCCGGGGGCCCCGGGACACGGTGAGAGGGAGCGAGACGGACGGCAGGGCCGAGACCTCCCAGTAAAAAGTGCGGCACAGGAACAGCTGGTAGAGAATGACCACGGATATGGACTGGCAGAGGGTGACGCCCACGGTGACGACCTGAGGTTCAAGGACGGATAAAGAACACGGTGTGTCTAGAGCTGATGGACAGGAAGGCGTGACACGGGGCAGACGGGTTCGCCGCTCTCACCTTTTCCCTCTGATGCTCGTTGAAAACTACAGAGAGAAGCACAAGGACTGGGTGACACAGGAACCACAGAACAGAGCCCTGTGCGGATCGGAACAAACGGTCAGCCGTGGCCATCAGGCTTCACATGCGATTGTACTGCAGAATGTACACCGGATTAGCATTTAAAAAACAGGAGCTTCACGGTCACATATATGTAGCGCAATATCTGAGCAAAACTCAGGATTTTAACTGGAGATATCTCATCAATGTCCTTTAAAGATAGGTCCATTATTGAGGTGCAGTAATGATTTTGTGTTCATTTAGCAGATTTTTTCCAAAGTGACACAATCAGAGAACAGGGTTAGTCAGCATCCAGATCCTGTGGAGCCGCAGTATTTAAGGGCCTTAGTGGTAATAGGAGTAATCAGCCTGATACGGGATTCAAACCCATAACCTTCTGGACATGACTAGAGATCCCCAACTCAGCTCCATACCATCTAGTGAATGTTTTCAAGTTTTTCAAGTGTTTTGTAAAAAATTTTTTTTTGTAGTGCTTAATTGCCATGGACTTTTCTTCTAATGCCAGTAACTGTCTATAAATATAATCATAAAATGCAACAGCAGCATGAATGCCTGCAGCAGAAAGGGCCACATTAATGGGAACCTCAGCCTGCACCTTAGCAAAGCCGAGGTAGAAGTCCTTCCTGATGGCACTGCGCTCGCCTGCGATCGTCTGGTAAAGGATGGCGGCGAGCAGCAGAGCCAGGCCAACACGCAGGGCCACCAGGAGCATGCCAGCCATGCTGCGATGCATGTGGAAACTGTGGTGGTCCGTATCCTCAAACTGCTCCCACAACAACAGCGCCCCCTGCAGGCGAAATGGGAAAATCATCCGGAAAAATCTGCGCACCACCAGCAAAACACAGCTTAAACAGAAGTACTTATTATTATTATTTTGCTTATTAACTGCTTGACATAAAAGTACATTTCAAGTATCAACTGCATCTTGACCCCAACCAAAGCGGGGTGTCAGAGATGCTTTGGTGGGTCAACCTGCACAGCCCCCCCTCCCAGGGCGAGCGCGGTGGAGGCGGGCGAGGCGTCCCACTGCAGGGGCTTCTGGGGCTTCCTGGTCTTGCTCAGGGTCCAGCCCGTGCACAGACTGAGCAGCATGAACAGCATCTGCACCTGGGACGCAGCGTCGCAGACTGCAGTCGCCAACAGACAGGCGTGAGCGAGGGAGCGAGCGCGTGGGGCGAGGGAGCGAGCGCGGGGCGAGGGAGCGAGCGCGGGCCGAGGGAGCGCGGGCGGGCAGAGGGAGCGAGCGCACCAGGCGAGGGAGCGCGCGCACAAGGCGAGGGAGCGAGCGTGGGCCGAGGGAGCGAGCGTGGGCCGAGGGAGCGAGTGCGGGGCGAGGGAGTGAGCGCACAAGGCGAGGGAGTGAGCGCGCGGGGCGAGGGAGCGAGCGCGCGGGGCGAGGGAGCGAGCGCACAAGGCGAGGGAGTGAGCGCACAAGGCGAGGGAGTGAGCGCGGGGCGAGGGAGCGAGCGCACGGGGCGAGGGAGCGAGCGCACGGGGCGAGGGAGTGAGCGCGGGGCGAGGGAGCGAGCGCACAAGGCGAGGGAGTGAGCGCGGGGCGAGGGAGTGAGCGCGGGGCGAGGGAGTGAGCGCACAAGGCGAGACGGCATCTTAGAGCTGGGCAAAGAGGCACCTACTTTCAGCCAGACTGCCCATCCAAGGCACTCCCAAGCCATCCCCCGCAAATCTGCAGGCATGACAGGAGACACCTGTTAACAGCACCTGGAATCAGAGCTGGGGAGCAGCAGGAAACCCCCTCAAGGTACACAGACCTATGATGACCTTATGACCACGGAAGCGCGTGGAGAAGAGCTGGTGCAAACCATACACAGGGAAACCTGCATCTCAAAAAAAATGACTTCAGATTAAACTTTATCCCAGTCAGCATGATCATGGCACTGCAGTTTAGCCCTTTATTGCACTGATTCTGGTCCTTTTGCCCCCCCCCGCCCCACCGCCACCACCCACCCACCCCGCCCCCTCCCCCCCCCACCCCTCACCACCCCCCACCCCCCCCCACCCCCCCCCCCCCCAAAGA
>JAABNY020000034.1:23003919-23014486 GCA_015164015.2 Brevimyrus niger
CATCCATCCATCCATCCATCCATCCATCCATCCATCCATCCATCCATCCATCTATTTTCTGTAACCGCTTGTTCTACTCAGGGTTGTGTGCGTTTAGCTTTTAAAATGATAGACATTATATATATATTTTTTGTACTTTGTAATTGGAATGGTTTCAAGAGTAAATGGAAATAATTTGTTCAAAGTTAAATTCATTGGAACTGAGGAACTAGGTGCAGCTTTGCACAGAATATGGGTGAAGGTGAATTTTTGAGTTTTTTTCTGCCAAGCCTCGCTTTAGTCAGGCACGTGGATCAGAGTAACTCTGTCAGGTGATTATCACAAGACCCACAGCCAAATCCTCCCAGCACTGGGGGACCCATATAAATTGAGGCCCTTGTTGCCTGATCTTCAGACGGAGACATTGTTCCTTCTCTCTCTGGATGCCCTGAGGAAAATGGTCTGATGCTGCATCTATCGTAACATCAGCCCTTTTGCCATATTGGAGGAACCGATCAGCTGAGTCATTCCCAGAAACCTCTGTGAACGCCGCTTTCTGGGCTGGAGGAAGAAGCGGCGGGGATGAAGAGCTCAGTGGTGCTGCTTCTGATGTGCCTCTGGGGGAGGCCAGACTGGACTGGGGCCCAGTTTCCCAGAGCCTGCAGCACGGTGGAGGGCATCCTCTCCAAAGTGTGCTGCCCCGCGTTTGGGTCCAACCCAGCCAACATCTGTGGCGTGATGTCAGGCCGAGGCGTGTGCAGCAGCGTGCGGGTGGTAAACAAGCCGTGGGGGGGGCCCTACAACCTGAAAAACGTCGACGACCGCGAATGGTGGCCCCTTAAGTTCTTCAACCGTACCTGCATGTGCTTTGGTGAGTAGAGAAGGGGTTTTGTTACATTTTGTTTTGACACTGTTCTTTTAGCCCTGTTAATATGGATGATTTACATTGTGTGGGAACCATTGAGGTCAAATTCAGTAACTGTTGAGCAGCCAAAGTAGTTTATCAGAAAGTGTGCAGTCTATCTCGCATTAATCACCTGGCGTTACAAAAGTGAGGGAAGCTGAAAGTGAAACAAGGTTATTTTAAGGGCTGAATGATATAAGTGGAAACCTCCGCCCTCCCCTCTCTCTCTGTCCCTCTCCCCCAAAGGAAACTTTGCGGGTCCTAACTGCGGAGAGTGTAAGTTCGGCTGGACGGGTCCGAACTGCCAGCAGCCGAAGGTCCCTGTGGTGCGTAAGAACATCCACTCGCTGAGTCCCGCCGAGCGCCAGGAGTTCTTGGACGCGCTGGACCTGGCCAAGAACACCACACACCCAGACTTCATGATCGCCACCCAGCATTGGCTGGGCCTCCTGGGGCCCAACGGCACGGAGCCGCAGTTCAGCAACGTCTCCATCTACGACTACTTTGTGTGGCAGCATTACTACTCCGTCAGGGACACGCTTCTGGGTGAAGACTGAGGAGGGAACAGGCTTTGGGGAAGCGGTGTCTATTATGCCAGATGAACAGCAACCTTTGATATAATAATGTCTAGGACAGTGTCTCTCATCTCAGTCCTCAAGGACCCCTAATCACTGTCTCGTAGGGAGTTGGGAGGGAGCAAAAATGTGGACTATCTGGGGATCCCTAAGGACTGGACTGAGAGACACTGGTTTGGGAGGTTTACCATTGCCTTCCATGCTATTCACATTTACGTTTGGTAGCACAGGGAAGTTAGAGGAAATGCTATAATAATCACCAGATGAACATGTACCATCCTGCTTTGACTCCACAGGGCCGGGACGTCCATTTAAAGCCATCGACTTCTCCCACAAAGGCCCTGCGTTTATCACCTGGCACAGATACCATCTGCTGTCTCTGGAGAGAGACCTACAGGTACCATATGACCTGTGGCTGCTACACTGGACAAGGAGACCAGGTCAAAGACAGAGTTTGCTATAAACTAAGAACGTACAGATTTATATCACTGACCGAGGGTGGAGGGCCAGTGTTTTGCTGTTCATAAAGCGCCCAATGCTAACACAGCTTCAGACCCCCACAGAAACGTTTTACTAGAAGGATATTAACAGCAGGGAGAAAGTGTAAATAAATAGCAGTGATTATGTCACTGACTTCTGCAGTTACACAATGTATTCAGAGAGCTAGTGAAGTACATGAGATCACTGTCACGACTGTGACTGTGACTGTTTGCTGTGCCGGTATTACAGTGCCACAGGGTGCCGGCGTGCTTGGGGGATTTGCTGTGCCGGTATTACAGTGCCACAGGGTGCTGCTGTGCTTGGGGGATTTGCTGTGCCGGTATTACAGTGGCACAGGGTGCTGCTGTGCCGCTCCTGGTGATTCTGATGGAGAGTTTGGCGTCGGTTTCCCACTTTTCCCTTGAGAGCGGATCTTAACATAAGGCCCTTTGACTGATACAAGTGTACACCGTCTGTTATCTTGACCAGTGAGCACTTTAAAAAGACCACCAGCACTTTATTTTATTCACATCTGTACTGCATATTCCTGATGACGGCATCACTCCATTATTATGGTCGGATCATGCTTCAAAGGAACCACATGTAAAGTTTTAAAGCATTTATATGGTATATATAATTCATTATCACAGACAGAACAGGGTGTAAAGCAGGCCAACAGTCGTGACAAGATTGCAGTGTTCATTATTGTTAGTTATCTTTCATTTTGGTTTATTTGCAATGTCCAAACCCTGCACAGAATGGTATGTGTTCTGTATGTGCCCCCCACAGATTCTAACGGGCAATGACAACTTTGCATTGCCGTACTGGAACTTTGCGACGGGGGACAGCGAGTGTGATGTGTGTACTGATTCCCTGCTGGGGGGGACCAGTGCCGATGATCCCTCCCTCATCAGTCCACAGTCCAGGTTTTCCAAGTGGGGGGTGATTTGCAACAGGTATGTAAGGAACCGTGGACCCCCAAGAATCACTAACAATACAATTGTTGATTCTCTATACCCCAGTGCTAAAACGATGAGGCATTTAAATTTGTCATTATGAGTATTTAAGCTTGGAAGATATTAGTATTAATGTTACTTTGTAGCTTGGATGAATACAATCAGCGGGTGACCCTGTGTAATGGGACCAGCGAGGGCTCCCTGCGGAGAGGTTTGCCGTGGAGTAACGTAACTCTGCCCAGCATGGACGACGTCCGGAGCTGCCTCAGCGTGAAGAACTTCGACAGCCCCCCCTACTTTACTAACTCCACGTCCAGCTTCAGGTGACGTGCCTCATCTCAAGTGTACGGTTTAACTTCATTAGAAGAAAACAAAATGTATCAACATTCAAAATCTAGATGCACAGTTATGAGTTTAGCATTGATTGTTGCTGCCACCTAGTGGCAAGATGCTATATTGCACTTTGAAAATAATAATAGCATGGTTTACTACAGCATGTGTGTGGAAATTCTAAAGGAATCGGAGGGAATATTTTTCTTGCTCCATTTAGGAATACTCTTGAGGGTTATGACAAACCTAACGGTATGATGGACTCCACGGTCTCCAACCTCCACAACCTCGTTCACTCGCTGCTAAATGGGACCAGTGCCCTGCCTCACTCTGCGGCCAACGACCCCATCTTCTTGGTATGAGGAATCCACATGGTCAGCCATCAAAAGTGCCTGTTTTACTTTGCAGTGGTTTCTTTTACTATTTTTTTTATCTCTTACGTCACATGGTCTCCATATCTCATAGAATTCTTAAGTTGTGAAGCGTAAGAGCAAAGGACCATCATGCGTGTCTGGCCTGTGTGTCTAGGTGCTGCACACCTTCACCGACGCCATCTTCAACGAGTGGATGAAGCGCTCTGTCCCCTCCGACTCCAGCCTCCCTGTGGAAATGGCCCCTATTGGTCATAACAAAGAATATAACATGGTTCCCTTCTTTCCACCCGTGACCAATGAGCAAGTCTTCCTCCCGTCGGAGCAACTCGGATATTCCTACGCCGTCGACTTCACAGGTCTGCCAAAATTGTTCAGCTTCCTAGTTTTAAATGCTCCGCACGAAGTCAGTAACTGAATTGTTATAGGTGACAAAAAAAGTATGTGTCGTGTTTCTGTTTTACTCCTCTGTTATGGTTTCTGTTGAAAAAAAGATCCAATATCATGAATTAAATGCTTCTCTATTCCCATACAGTCCCTTTCCTTGTAAGAATTGGAATAGAATATTAAAGATCCCTTATTGAAGAAAGAAAATGCAGAGCATAGGCATGCACTGGTCTGACTGGATTTCCCCCTCTCTGTCCCACAGACGAGCCCAGCAGACCCTCAGCTGTGGTTCTGGGCTCCACGCTTGGGGGCATGTTTCTGGGCCTGGCTCTGCTGCTCCTGGTCCTGGGGCTCCTCCGGCGCAGGAGGGGCCAGGACCGCGAGCCGCTAATAAGCGCGGAGCTCTTCAGCCCCAAGTACACCGAGGAGGCTTAGCGTGCGTGGACTGTGCGGCAAGTCAGAGCGGGCGAGTGGTGTAGCTGCCAAGATGAAAATTACGCTGATATCTCTGAAGAAACTGCACTGTTAGCATTATCAGTAGCATTTGCCTTATGTGTCAGTGTACTACAGGTAGTTCACCCTACACCATAAACTGAAGCTGCTGTTTAATTAATAGAATAAAAAAACAAAAAATAAGAACTAAAAAATTCTAATCTTGGGTCGAACACTTGTGGAGTGAGATTGTAATTCCAAATTGTAGTCAATTTCGAGTACAAGACAATTCAGAACAAAGCAATTAAGCTGGCATTTAATGAGTCCTTTGCAGTAGTTATTCAAGGGTAAATATGTATGACTGATTAGTTACATGTTTAGTTTGAACTAAATGTCAGTCCATCTTATTTTCAAGTGGGTTCAAAAATGGTGATGAAAATCGGTGGTGATTGACAGTCGGGTACGAATTGGAAATGCCTGAGTTTTCCTTTGGTAAAGGATGTAAGTTGCTGGAAACAGTTTGGTTATTTTTAATAAATGTTTATTTGCACACCTTGTTTCTGTATACAAGAGTAAGAAAACCCGAAAGCAAACCATGTAAATCATTTTTTAAAAAATTGTAAGGCAGATCTGTTTGGTGCCACTCATATTCTATTTAAAACCACAACCGGCATTTTTAGGTGTATTTTAAATCTCCAGATAGTGATACTATAGATTTTATAGATTTTTTTTCAGTAAAATATGGTCAAATGGATCTCATCACCAAATTTCAACAAAGTTACTGAAATGGCTTTGCATGGCTATTTTTTGCTGACATACATAAAATTTACATTTTTTTCCTTTTTTTACAAGACAAAAAATTAGCGATCTAAAACAAAGTGCAGTGATAAAAAATAAAAGGTAAAAGGCATCTTGAGTCATCGTTACATTAAAATCTTCTATAGAAAGCTGTTTAAAGAGGCAGCATCATATGCCCACTGTTGCAATGCAAGTGGAATAAAATCTCTTATGAATAAACATGTAATATTCCTCTGTATGACTTCTTATAATATGTCTTACATTCAGACAATGGGGAGGGGGGGAGCTGAAATGAATTACAAAGCAAGCTAGTACAACATATACGATGAACCCTTTTTTTTGGGGGGTGGGGGGCTTTAGCCATAGAGATATATAGATAGGGGTGTGTACCAATGTCAGGTGATTGATATCTACCTGCTGGGCGTTTTAGACGTGTCTGTGTAAAGAATGCAGCCACTTGGAATTTCAGTTTCCCAATTGGCTTTCAGTTGAGATTAAAGAAAAAGCCTCCTTCAGTAATTCAAGACATTCCACAGTCAAGGGACCCATGGCTGGTCACTCACTGAAGCCAGTCTGCGCTGCAACAGGAATTTTCCCATTTTCAAAAGCCACTAAGGACCCTGTTCCCTCCCTGGAAGGAAAATGTGAGGGCGGGGGGAGCTTAAGAAGGAGTGGATCTACGGCCACCACGTCTGCATTTCTGCGTCATTTTCCACTTCCCCAGCACCCGACTGCCCTCAGCAGGGTCTGCCGCAGTGTCTTTCTCATACGTCTTGAACCTCGCCGTTACGTTTTCGGCAATAATTTGGTAATTTGACCCAGAAAAGCAGCTGTAACAAATTCCATATAAAATCTAATCTTGTTAACCTCCCCTCCTGACAAAAAACATCCTTACCTTCTAGAGATGCTGTTTCCATAGAGACAGTAAGCATTTACCAGTACGCATTTTCTCAGTTCAAAGATATATTAAAAAATTTAAAAGACTTAAAAGAAATATCTATTTCTTAATTAGTTTTGGCGACAAAATTGCATTTATAAAAGCTTCGTACATTAAACTTAAACACAATGGAGGATGAATAATTAATACTGCAAAAATACCTTTAAATTATCACTTGTTGTGGTACTTCATACATTTCATATATAGTTCATTTTATTAAAATTATTTTCTTTTTCCCCTTCGTAACATTTCAGTTCCATTCTAAAGAATGTGTTTTCCTAAAAAATGGACCTTACATAAAGAGCTTAACTTTATTTTTTTAATAGAAATTTCTTATATCTTTGTCCACAAAAAAAAGGCAAGTTTTGTTTTCTGTAAAGTTCTTGTGGTCATGCACGGAGACAGAGATCGAAACGGCCCCCCATTCAGTAGCATTACTGCCCGCCTGCAGTCAGGGGTAAGGAAAGGTGAGCGGAGCTTTTCAACACGTCTGGAGAAGCTGGTGGAGCCTCGGCACGAGAGCCAATTTGGCAGGTGACCAACAAACCAAACAAAACTAATCCAGACAAACACAAAAATGGCAATGACCAAACGAAAAGGTTGACAATACACCTTGCATGTTTACAGACATGTCAACCCTGAGCTAATAGATATAAGTCAAAATCTGTGATTATAAAAATAGATGATAAAGTACCAGACAGAAAGTGAGAAATACATTTTCTGCTCCTGTTCAATGACAGACACAGGCCTCCTCAGATTCTCAGCAGGACATTTCCTCTTTAAAAAAATACACATATTAAACGGCCATCGCATTTGCCACGTAGAGCACTGCTTTGGGCATGTTCATGTCGAGAGGAAGGGGATGGAGCAGGGAAGAGGGCAAAATCAGCATGCTTTCTTCAGGATGACATTAGCAGAGGAGCTTAAACACCCCGCAGCATTTATTGTAAAAACGCTTCAGCCAGGTGCATTATGGGAGCTTGCACTACCTCTGCCTCGATTCGTAACACATCCAGACAAAAAGTAGCCTTTTGATGGACCTGCCTATTACCATGCTTTACTCTGATGGTGCTCTTTACTGCTCAGGAAACGAAAACATCACAAATCATATTCTTTTAAGGTAGAAAACCAATCAGCGTCTGCATTTAAAGGAGCACAAAGTAGTCATTAGTAAAGACCTGATCAGATATGAGCTCCCATTTACTAAAAGATGAGTAATCTTTCATAGCGTCTAAAATATATGAATCCATGTATTTTCATCAGATCTGTGCAAATTTAGAAAAATACATCATCAGAATACCCACCTGCTTTGAATTCTAGATATATGTTTTTTGCAGAAATAGTCATGTACTTTTGTATCTTGTTCAGCTCCTTAAATTATATTTTGTCTGGTTTTAACTTAAAGCATTTAATAGGATTGGTATTTGAGCTCATGTCACTGCAGGTTTTACTTATGACGTCCCTGTGCATTCTCACAGTGTTGCGTATGATTTTTTCCCCTTACGTTTCTGTGTCAGGTTCGGAGGCCGCTGAGGGGTGCTGGGCCCCGTGCTTCTCCGTAAGACCTCTGGTATCTCCTCTGGTGCAGAAAAAAAGAATTTACCTATTTAATTCTCACAAAAACGTTTTCAAACGCTACGCTGTCCCGGAGAGCATCTCTGCGCAGTCATGGAAGGTGGCGTAAGCGGCTTGGCCTGTCAAAGTAGGCCTCTGGAGCTCCCTGGCATTCTTTGGGGAGGAATAAACAAGGAAAAGCAAGAAGCAGGTCTGAACCCTCCTGTACCAATTCTTCTAACTGGATCTCCAGGGTTGTCGTCCTGGTTGCTGGGGAGCGTAACAGCAAATCCCTGCTGTCCGAGGCAGCAGTCCAACTGCCATTATCTCCACAGCCTCTGCAGGGCCAGAGCCGTGAGGGCGAGGCCAGCGGCCAGGGCTAGGGAGGGGCTGGGGGTGCCGGCGGCGCTGGTGTTTCCCGCCGCCTGCTCCGCGCTCCCGTCGTCATCCGCCACAGGGGCCTTGGTGCTGACCAGCTGCAGCTCCGTCACGCATGCCTCCGTGCAGCCGCTGCCGCTGCCGGACCCACTGCCCTCATCGCCTGCGGGGTAAAAGGACACGGTGCGCTGAGAGCCAGCTGGCCGCCCCCACACGCTCGCCTTCCCAGAGCCCACAGGTAGCCCACACTGTATCACATCCACTGAGGAATTATAAGTAGGGTGTCAGGCAGAGTAGCTGGGCCTCCGTTGCGATTTCCCCACACGATGTGGCACCTTACAGTAACTGCTACTTATTTTCCTAATGATGGAAGAGGCACGTATACATCTGGCATGTCATTTTGGCTTTAGTTCATTTCTATCACAATGAGAGTTCTAACTGGCTATAATGCAAATTCTCAGAAATCCTATTTAATTAGTTAAAACGCTAAATTTTAATATCGGAAACTCTATTTTAGCTAGTAAGATTCAAATGATTTTTTCTCATTCATTTCAATTCAATTTAATTTCTGATATCAAGAATTCAACTGTAACTAGTTATAATCCAATTTTAACTACATAAATAAAAATTTCAGCTATCAGGAATTTGACTTTAACATTATAATGAAAATAATTACCTACAAATGAATTCCTGATACCAGAAAATAGATTTTCAACTAGTTAAAATTATAATTAATCAACAACAGTCATTTTACTTACTAAAAACTAAATTTCTGACATCATAAGTTGGCATTTAACTAGTTAAAATTGAATTTTTGATAAATGAGTTAAAACCAAAGCTGCATTCCACCGTATATGCGGCACAGTGTGACATATGGGCCTTTTTCTGCACCATCGCTGGGGTGTCCAGCAGGAACCTGTAATGTCTGTTTTTCTATAGTCTACTCTTTGACAATTAAACAAAAGAGTCTGTTCTCCCATTGTAAGGCCTCTTTTTTTAACACTGACGTACTTCAGATGCGGTCAAATCCTGAATAAACTTGATATTACAAAGTAAACTCCCCCAGTAAAGAGCAATAATAAAGATTATTCAGCTGGAAGCAACTGTAAGTGTGTCACAGAATCGCGGGAGTTATCCTTAAAATACTCTGAAATATCTGTAGACTTTCATTCTGATCCAAAAAGAAATCATAAGAGGAAACAGGCTGAGAGTTCATGATATGTGGTTTTTCTTGGCTCATCTCTTCACACTCTTTAATTTCTGGTTAATACGGGATTTATGTCCCCCTTCCCCACAGCTGGATTAGTGTATCTGAGGGGGAGTCTGAAGGTCGCAAATCCTGCCCTGAGACGACTGTCTCGGCGCCTCACACAAAGCTGTCATTTTGCCACTGTGGATGTTTACAGTGACTCCAGATGAGGCCTAATCACAAAATGGCATCTAGACCACAGATTTCTGTGACCAAACTATCAATTAGTCCATCTTTTATCCATCACAGAGTAATGAGAGGCCATAACACCCATCAAGAACTGTACACTCTAGGCTGGGGGTGTTTCAATGTGTGTACTTGGCCATGCTTGTGTTCTTGTGTACCTGGTTTTATGTCAGCTTCCATTGCCGAAGACCAGGTGCGATACTCAAGTACAGAAGTACAGAGGATGATAAAAATCCCCAGATGTTATTCTTGCCCCCCCCAAAATGTCAAGGATACACAGGCTGCATTATCGGCAAAAAAAGAAAAAAGTCCCATGATTCATTGCACGCCAAGGTTGTTCTTGATTGTCTTGCCAAGACCACAAGTACGATCTCTGTGTTTTTGGTATTGAGGAACTCCCTGGCTATCCGTGCTTCACATCGCACACACAAACACATTCACACACCATGGGCAGTTAACCTCACTGCAAGTCTTTGGGCTGCAGAAGGAAACCTTGAGTTCTGTGCAAAAAGCATGAAAACACCAACACACACAGAGGTGGGATTTAAACCCCAAAGCCCCGAGTTATGAGCTAACAGTGCCACTCTGAGAACTTCCACACAAGTCTGCAGTCTTCATCCCACTCACAGTATATAATCTTATCTTTAAAGTACCCCAAAAATTATTTTCATAATTTTAACAATGAAATATTCGCTTCGAGGAATGGGGAGAAAAAGATCCTGCAAGCAGCAGCTATCAGAGGGTGGCAAGTTCTCATAAGCAACAGCTATCAGAGGGCGGCGACTTCCAGCAAGCAGCAGCTATCAGAGGGTGGCAAGTTCCCGCAATCAACAGCTATCGAAGGCTGACGAGTTCCCGCAAGCAGCAGCTAATCCAGGGTGGTGAGTTCCAACAAGCAGCAGCTATCAGAGGGTGTTGAGTTCCAACAAGCAGCAGCTATCAGAGGGTGTTGAGTTCCAACAAGCAGCAGCTATCAGAGGGTGGCAAGTTCTCGCAATCAACAGCTACCAAAGGCCGATGAGTTCCAGCAAGCAGCAGCTATCAGAGGGTG
>JAABNY020000034.1:23039596-23069949 GCA_015164015.2 Brevimyrus niger
CAGTTTGTTGTCGCCTGTGTGCCGTAGGGCGGCTGCCCCGGGAACGGTGTGACCGGTGCGCGGGGTGGGGGGGGGGGGGGGGGGGTGGGGGGGGGGGGGGGGGGGGGGGGGGGGGGGGGGGCATCTCACTGAAGAGCGAAAGTTCTCCGTAGGAGATTTAGAAGTGAACTCCTGGACAATCCCTCAGTCCCGTAAGCAGATAAGCCACTGGGCCTCTGCGCTTTTTAGTCTGTGGATATACTGGGTATATATCAAGCTCGTCAGATTCCAGTCCCACCACTGGGGACAGCACATTTAGGGGTCTGATATGCTTGGCAGCGCTGGTTAGAATTAAGGGTTTATCACAAAAAATGAGCAGAACTTAATGCTTTAGGTACCACAGAATTTTGTCCACCATTTCAGATTTGCCCACCCGATTAATGATGCTATGCTGAGGCATGAAGAGGTAAGGAGGCCAACGCTGGGATTCTCACACACTCAGAGCCGGCTAGGAAAAAGCCAAGTCAGAGGAACACGCCCAGACCCTGGCCCACTTGGTTCCTGACCCTGGCTCAGGAACTCGTAAAGTTGTGTCAATCCTGTCCCTAAATTTGGTTTGGGGATCTGAAACTGTTAACAATGACTGACACCTTCCCTAGAGGATACCCTCTGTGCCTAAGAGCGGGAAAATAATCATTTGAATAAGAAATACCTGGTTAACTGGTTTACTTCAGTGGCAGCAAATATGTAGTATTACCCTCCAGCTTAATGTATTCATTAACCAGAAACAAAGTGTTAGCTACGTATTAATCATATGTCTGTTGATCATTAATCAGTAATCAAAGATAATGCTTTTCATGCAGTTAATATATTTATTAATGGTTTATACTTCAGTAGTAACCGAATTACTATGATATTTGTGCCTCCTCAAGTAATGTGTTACAAAACACCATGTATGCTCATGTATGTACATACAGTTTACTAATAATTTTCCGATCCACTACAAGTATTTAAGGACTGATGATCTTTACGGTCAAGCAGATTACTTTCTTCAAGGGAGCATATAAGCTTGACTAGATATAGCTTTAGCAAATGTGATCTACATTTTGTGGCATAATTAATAAACAAGGACTGTTACACCTGGAAATACGAAAGTCACCCCTCCAGAAACAAATGAGCCCTAAAGGTTAAGAGTGTTTCTCATTGGTGATTTTACCACTGACTGGACACCCGTCAAGAGACCACAAACCTCAGGCTCCTATGAGCCAAAACACAGTCATTTCTCACCCACAATTCTCCATATGCCTGCAATGATTTCTTCCATTAGCAGTTTTTTTAAGCATTTACTATATATAAGTGACATGATGGAGCCATTGGCACTAGGCAGATGGTATAATGGCAGTGAGAATGTTCCAGAAGAGCATCGGAAGGTAAACTATTCAGGCTGCGTTCCTCCAGCGAAAAAGCATCAGCTAAATTGCCCTGGACTGCGGCATCAGATATGCAGCTAAGAGGGAAAATTATCATCAATCAACATTAATTCCCTCTATGGAATTAATATCTGAAGATGTGCTTTTTTGTACTGTTGCAGGATATGAAGATGTAAGCTGAGGCAGTGGTCCCTGTCCAGTATCATGGAAAAAGATATTTGGACAAAACTGCTCCAGCAGGGTAACTAAGGAAAGTTGATCCATCCAAATTGTAAAGAAAAAAAAGTGACGGAAACTGTCAGTATTTGACTGTGTGCTTTTCTCTCCATTTAACTTGTATACAAATTTCTCTGCTGTTATGTAAAAATTACAGAACAATGGTGTAACACCATTCCAACATTTCCTAGACCGTAACATCCCAAGCAAATGGATCTGCTTCAAAACTGCGGTGAAACTTGCAAATAAGCGGCAATGAAAGGCGTGGTTTCCCCTGTCCTACGATAATCACACACAGCGTACATTATAGCGTCAATGAAAGGCGTGGCTTCCCCTTTCCTACGATAATCACACAGCATAAACTATAGCATTAATGAAAGGCGTGGTTTCCCCTGTCCTACAATAATCACACACAGTGTACACTACAGCATCAATGAAAGGTGTGGTTTCACCTGTCCTATGATAATCACACAACGTACATTATAGCTTCAATGAAAGGTGTGGTTTCCCCTGTCCTACAATAATCACACAGTGGACACTTGGACACTATAGCGTCAATGAAAGGTGTGGCTTCCCCTGTCCTACGATAATCACACACAGTGTACAATATAACATCAATGAAAGGTGTGGTTTCACCTGTCCTAGGGTAATTACACATAGCGTACACTATAGCATCAATGAAAGGCGAGTCTTCCCCTGTCTTAAGATAATCAGATACAGCGTACACTATAGCCACTGCACAGATGCTCTTAGCCACCTAATCCTCACATCCCTGTAAAATGGCATTTCCATAAAGAAATGTTAGAAAGAGACATATAGAACTGCTTAGTAAATATTTTTAAGGCTTTATTTTCATTAAAAAGTTCCAATATGTGTGCAGTTAAATGGATGATATCCAAAACACCCATCTATGCGTGACTAATGGTGTTTTTATTTTTTTAGTCTGGAGCTTTGTTTTTCTTCTGGAGACTTCTGTCACTCAGCTATGTCGCTCCCCAATCTCCCAGTGGGATATCCCTGCCTGCTGCTCCCCCCGGCCACTGTCACCGAGGCACAAGGGCCCCCACCCCAGCCAGCTGAGTGTTTCATCCCCGCTAACTGCGGGTGCCTCAGATACACATTATGGGACCACACCCGAGGTTCACGGAGGAGAACAGGCAACCACATATAGCTGACCTTGTTTACAAACTAATTTAACGGGCGGCAGAGATTTGTAAAAGAATGCACCGGAAGGGGCCAAAATATAAATAACATTCTAACAAGCCAAGTGTTTCTTAATGGAAAACAAATGTTTGAAATTCAACAATTAACCATGCTGAACCCAGTCCGCAGAGATGCTTTGTTGTACCCTGGTACCGAACACTTAGTGCTGTAATTAAGGGCCGAGAACATTTGATAAAATTCACCAGATGTCTGAGATGCTCCGCTAATACTGAGGCTAAAAATTGACCAGCTGGACATTCCTATTTCTCCGAACAGCTTCTCTGCTTCTTAAATATTAAACTGCAGCAGTAAAAAATCACAGTAGCAGCATTGCTCGCTAAGTGTGGGAAAGAGAACCAAAAGGGGAGCAGGACAAAGGAGCATGGACTGGGAATGCAATGGGACCGGTACGCGATAAAACGGAAGAAGGGTTCGGATCTTACGCTGTGTTGCATTGTGGTCCAGACCTTCCTCTGGTAAGCAGCGAAAAAGAAGGAAAAGAAGAAGGGAAGATTTAGTTAAAAAAAGAGAAAAGAATACGCATCAGTCAGAGAAAGGGGGGAAACATACCTGAACAGAAATAGGGAAGGGAAACAGGATGTAATGATTTCTACCCCACAGCTTCCTTGGGGTACAATGTAGTACATGTCCATCTCACCCACAATCATAGGGGCCTGTTCAGCATAGGTCTGTGCCGCTGTCACTCAATTCAAAAGTGGAGATTACTGGTTGATCTCTAAGAAAGGACTTCCTGTACCACTCCCACTACCCATCAGAATGGTGAGAAAGAAAATGGCTCCAAGTGATGCAGCTTTGAAGTGCTATTCTGAGGGTCTGCTACCTTTTTTTGGTACAGACATTTAAGAATAAATGTTACACTTAAATGGCACTTTTCAAGACACCCAAAGCACTTAAAAAACCAATAAGGAGTCACTCCACCCACTTGGATGACGCTACGACAGCCATTCTGCACCAGTGCACTCACCACACAGTAGCTGAGGTGGTGAAGGGGCAGGAGAGAATTCACCAGTTAGGTATAGTGGATGATTAGGAGACCAGATTTGAATGGGTCAAAGTGGGAAATTTTAGCCCCTTTTCCTTTGAAAGATGCCCAGGGATCTTTTATGACCTTGGAGAATCAGGACCTCAGTTTTACACCTCACCCAAAAGACAGCACCATTTTAACAGCACATTGTCCCCATAACTGCACTGGGGCAATGAGTTCCACACTGGCCATTGGATGGGCTAACCTGTCGGCAACACCAACACCTCTTCCGGCAGCAACCCAGCTTTCCCAGTTGGTCTCCCATATGGATTCCTTAGTTTTAACTGCAAGTGGTACAGCTGCTGACATCATCGCTGTCTTTCACAGTAATAAGAATTACAGCCCAGTGCAGATTTGTTACGAGTGATATAGCTGAAACACCTTTGCATGTTGACCGAATTACCCAGGGTAACACTTGTAGCAAAAGGAAACTGATAGGATTCATCAGTTTAGTTTGAGGTGAATTTTTGGTGAGAAAAAAGAATTTACAAAAAAAAGATATATAATACACATGAAGAACCGAGACTGCCATTTTATGCTGGAAAGATCCTTGGAGCATGACATTCACCTTACAAGCACTGCTTAACTCTGAGGTTGGATTACAAACTTTTTTATTACTTGTAGATGTCACGTGGCCCTTTGCATGCTACAGCGTGACAGGACAGCAGTTTATCTAAGGTGATAAATGATCTTCATAAGGATGCAGGGAAGTCCTGAGATGCACAAAAGCACATTAATCTGGTCCAAACTATAGCTGTGTCACATATTCCAGACCAAACATACCCTTTCACTCATAGCTTATCAAAAAAAAAAATGAAATGGGTGTTTATTTTATACCGCAGGGCATTATGAATTGTCTTGAGAACAGGGGTTATGGATCTGCAGGTTAGTTGAGAACTTATTGTTTGAGTCCCAAGAAGGTGTTTGCAGTTTCCTCGAGCGAGTTTCTTCAGCGGGAGAAAATGAGTACCGCCGCTAAGGCAAAGAAGAGCTTTCTGCTAATGTGCAAACCTGACTCACAGTGAGAGGATGCTTTAAGGGATCCATGATAGAGAGAACTGAGATATTACAGATGATGTTACTCCGCTGAAAAGCAGTCAGGTGACCTCCCTCAGCGCTTCCTTTATGGGCTGAGCTTTCGTAACGCATCAAAAGAACAAATGAATGCATTAAAGCACCTTTTAAACATTCATGCCTCTAAAATATTTTCCTTTTGTTCGTCAAATGACTGGAGGACGGTGAATAAAACATCAGTTCCTTTAGAGTGTCAGGATTGAAACTGTAATAAAGGAAATTCATTACCCAGCTCCTGTTTACTTATGACCTTCCCTGAAGAAGAGACGCTCCCGCGTACACAAATACGAAAGAGCGACAATGGATGGAAAATTATCGGCGCACGACATTGCATCCCAAGGTATAACCAATGTACCCCAACGTCTGCAAAATCAATAGAGACTGTGACCAGGTGACTGGTACAAAGGATTCACATTTCCAGGTTTCCAGGGGGGTAAGATGGCCATCCGGCTAATCTAATCAGGAGAATCTGCTCGCGCCGGTCGCCGGGGACACAAACCCAGCTCTGCACAGATGTTGCAGGAACACTAAGGAAGGGGGGGGGGCTCACTCACCAGTCTGTCCAGGCTTGTGCCGGCCGCTGTGGTGGGCCTCTCCTCTGGGCTGTAAGGCCTAAAGCGGGCGTTGAACACGTCCGAGATGCCGCGACTCGAGCGGCCATTTGCCGCGGGCTTCGGCTGCCCACATCCTTGAAAGACCTGCAATTAGAGGAAGAGGCAGGAGCAGTTGCTAAGCAGTGGGGAGACGTGACTTTGCTTCTGCAAACGTATATCAGCAGAGCCCGGGGGGGGGGAGGCGAGGCGAGGTGAGGCGTGTTACCACCCGGAATGGCTCCATTCGGCGTGTTTCCTCATTTTCAGGTTGAGGAATGTTTTCAATATAGTTCGGGCCTCAAAAACGGCTCATAAAATCCAAAAAAAAAAAGGAATATAACTGAAAGTTTTGAAGTTTGATCAACGCTTTACCTATTCATCTGTGTGCGATCATGTTTTTTTTATGAATAACATCCTTTTAAACTGACTGAAATTAATCATTAACTAAAATGCACACACTTTCTGTCGAAAGAAACATTCCACTTCCAGATGTCTGCTTCAAAACAAACGTACAAGAAAAATTTGGGAGACAAGATCCACTTTTCATGTGGAAACGAGTCAGGGGCCATAGTGATCCATTTTGAATGAATGCCGGTCACGTGGGAATTAACAGAACGTGTGATTGGTCCTTTTCATCTAGTCAAGTGAATCTCCACGGAGTAGAGTGTAGATTGCGTCAGTTATCAGTTCTGTGAAATGCTGAGTTTCAGAATGGCTTGTGAGAGCACACCGAATCTGCAGATTTCAATTTTATTTATGGGATTTGATATTATCTCTGCCTGCAGATGATTCACATGACATTCATATATTGGTGCTCTCTCTCATAAATCCTCTCCTACCCACAGTCTTAGCAACAATATTAGAGTTCATGACTCAAAGACTTCTAAATATCGAGGAGAGACACCATGAAATACCCTTTGAACTGATACTTACCCTTTGCCATTCTGCACGTCTAGCATTCCTGTCTTACAAATCAATTCCTAACACTTCACTCTGGTTTGTGAACCACGACCGAAGATTCAATACAGCACAAACAACACGTGTCCGTGGCGAGCTGCTGCACTGCAATTTCAAGGGTCCCGGTCTTGAGAAATTGAGGTTCGTTTTTTTTTTTTTGTTGTTGCCATGAACAGAGAGGAAGCACTAGGTTAAATGACAGAGACTGTAGCTCTTTAAAAGCCACCCCCTCCCCCCTGGAGAGGTGTCTGCAAGCTTAACCTTTAGTCGACACAAATCTGATTGCCCTCCCAGTATGGTCTGATGCCACCAGTTTAACTCCGTTGGTCTCCAGCCCAGACGATGATGAAGTGGTCTAATGATATGCGTGACTTTTGCATGAGGGGTCCCACCTCCCAGCGGCACCCGCCTATTCGCCACCGTGATCGCAAATCAGGGACACGCCAGCACCATGGCACACAAGGTGCTTTTTCCACCTTTGCCAGCCTGAACAAAGCCGTTCACCCAGTTCCGCATTAATGCTCACTTTCGTCATGTACAGCTTGTGTTTATCCTTCTCACTACACAGGAATAATAATTAATTCTACATTTCTTGGATTCTAGAAACATGTGACAATAAAGCGACCAAAATGCGCTTTCAAGTTTTGCTACTCCTTGACAAATCACTCAGATATACACATAAAACGTTGTGTGCTGTATTGTTAAAAAATGTACTTATAAAAAATACTATTTATGAGTTGGACTTGTCCCAAATGCCCCCCCAAAAAAATTGGATTCTCTCATATTGTTTTAAACACGGTACAGTAATATGCACACTGTACAGTAATAAAACTATGACATTCACTTATTGGCAGGAAGGAATTTGATAGACTCTGGGGAGGCTAGCATTCTCATAATGCCGGAATCCCCCTTTTACAGACGTGTGCAGCATCCTTCAGTCACATAATATAAATGTCGCGCAGACTTTCAGGAAATGCTGGGCGACCATGAACGTGCACATGGGTGTGGCCTAAGCTCGCCAGTTCTGTTACGAGAAACCAACTGTCGTATTTCAACGTGACCTTAGCGAGAGCTGCGGCACGGCCAGAGGTCACGGTCGCATTTATCGTCAGCAAGCCTCCCTTTTTTTCCCACAAGCTGCAACACAACTGCTTGGTAACTACTTGGCAAATCAAAAATTAAGCGATACGTGCAGCGACATATCAGGCAAGCCAGTATATCAAGCAGAGGTAGATCAATGCTTTCAGAATACAAATGTAAGATTCCTATATTCAATATAGC
Organism: Brevimyrus niger; assembly: GCA_015164015.2. Lineage (NCBI taxonomy): Eukaryota > Metazoa > Chordata > Actinopteri > Osteoglossiformes > Mormyridae > Brevimyrus > Brevimyrus niger. The sequence goes on from JAABNY020000034.1 coordinate 23,047,375, forward strand.
GACAGTAACTTAAAAAAAAATCTTTCAGGCAAACCATACATCAATGTAAGCATGAAAGGAAGAACTAAAAGCAAAGGTCAGCAGACAGACCTTGGAGGACACCTGCACGCTGTTGTCCTGCATATTCATGATGGCCTCTGAGATCTTGACGTCGATGGGCTCCATCACAGCTTCGATGTTGAAGGGTCCCTCCAGCCTCTCCGCCACGAGCAAAAGGGCATCTGGCACAATGGAGGCAGGGAGGAAGGTGAGCTGGACCCTACGCACACGCAAACAGGCATGCGAGCAGGCATACACGCACACGCATGCACACACGCATGCACGCACGCAGGCACGCACTCCTCTGGCGAGGGTCAGCAGGCCTCAGCCTGATGGACGCCAGCCGTGTGCGCATGCGTGTGTGCATGTGTGGTTGCCACGGCGACATTTCAACTAGCCTTCAGTCTCATTTCCCTCCGTTTAAATTCGATTTAACATCCTAGACTATAAAAAACATTTCTCTGGCACAGGAAAACTGGATGACCCCGAGTTTGTCTGGAAAACATGAAAAAAGAGAAAAGGAGAGTTTTAAAAAATAAAAGAGGCTTTATGAAACTTCCCAGAGAGACAACTTAGCTGAAGAATAGAAGAATATTATTTAATTTTTTTACGAGACCACTCCTGCACAAAGGAATCACAGGCCAGTCATTATTAGATTAATGTAAATACAAGTGTCTGTGCAATCGGAGATGTTCTTTGCATCATCCCTAATTGCAGCTATTGTTCAGTTAAAAATACAAGTGCAATCGAGTAGCCGGTTTAGATACTGTGACAGGTAGCCTGCACAACCTTTGTCCCGAGAGGTCTTATTAGTGCAATACACAGGGGTGAAGAAGATTAACAAGGGACTAAAGTCATCCCGTCGTGGGCTAGAGAGGTGAGGAAAGTGAACTGCAGGGAGGCAGAGCTGGAGATGGGAGCCTCTCCGGGGTCTGTACCAGCAGGAGGTGCTCTCTCACATAACGCGGAGAATTAAAACACTAAACATGCTTCCTCACTTCCCACATCCAGCTGCTTGCAAACTGCTGCCAGAATTAAACTCAGGGTAAAAAAAGGAAATTACTGATGATTCTGTCTCAGTTATGACTGCTGGAAAAAAAAAAAACAAGTAATTTCGTTGACAGTAAATATTTCACATATATTAAGACAATATGACACATTTTATTCAATATGTAATAAAAAACATTAATGCACTAAGCAAAATGTACAGTAAACATTCTGAAAAGATTCTGATCCAGCCATAAAACTGTAAAAGACCCAACTGCCAAAAGCTCAGATCCAAATAAAATAAAGCAATTTTATTTGCTCTCAAATCCATTCAGGAGTTATTTCAAACATCACATTTTCCCTGTGTAAATCCATCTACTCATAAACAGGCCTCTCCCTGCGGACAAAAAGGAAGCACTTTTCATAAAATGTATACCGATCCTCCTCATAACTGCTGACTTTCTCATCTCCTGTGCTGAGCGCTGTCAAAGGGGAAGCCCCCAACATCCACGCTTCCCGCCCCATTCTGCATGAAACTGTGTGTCTCTCCAGCCAGGAATCGCAAACCTGCCGGTGCTCAGAAGGTGAAACTTAAAGACTTAAGTATATAATGGCTAATTTTAGGATTTTCAAAACAAAACAGCAACACCAATATAACAATTTAACCGATATGAAAAATCTATCCATCCATCCATTCATGCATACATCCATCCACTTCAGCATGTCTTTGGACTGAGGGGAAAACCAGAGTACCGAAAGGGAACCCCACAATGACACAAGGACAACATGCAAACTCCACACACATGCATGTATGTATAAACATTGGTAAGCAACAGAAATAACTCCACAAAATCCAACAAAATAAATAACAAACAAATAATCATTCATGGCCTCTGGTTGTCAGGAAAGGCTAACCTGGATCTTAATAATGCTGTTTTCATACAGAATAAAGTCTGATTTGGGCAGGAAATGGGTTCTTTGAAGGCAAATGAGTGAAGAAATGTAAACCCTGGCTGGGTCAGATATAAAAAAAATACTAATGAGGACATTCATTTTGAGCATAGGTACAGTATTTATGAAGACAATGCTAATCTCACAAACTAGTGCCCTCTCCAGTGCAGATGAATCCTCTATTCATGTCTATCTCCACTTATTTCTTATACTTATTGATAGGATAGGTCTCATGCACACAGTCAGGTCAGTCTGCCAATGATGAAACAATCAGAGAATCAGAGGCAAAACAATCGGATCCCAGGATAACAATCAGCATCAGTCACTGAATATTATATTCAAATCCACCACATGCAAATTACTTTATCTTTCATCCGTCTGAATTTCTGTATAACAATATAAAATTTATTTATCTATCGCTCTTTTAGTGGAAACGGCTACGATATGCGAGAATTAGTTAGAGGATAAAACAATGAGAAGATTTTTGTATAACCTCCTTCAACATCGTGTAATATACATATGAGTAAATACATGGCCAGTTCGCAGAAGGCTGCATACCTCGGGATGATTTTGTTGCTACCTGCGTGAAATAAAATCGGAAAGCCTCGGTGTGTATTTTCAAATTGTGCCGACTAACACGCCAGACATCTGAACCGTGGCCTCGCAAGGGAAACGGGGATATCAAGCCAGCCAAGGGCTCAGTTACAAAGCCAGTGCGCTGTGCTGTGGTGTGGAACCACAAAAAAATGATTAGCCCATCTTCAATCAATCAGACGGTAACCTCAGACAGGAGGGGCAAACAAGCACTCGCGTCCTGCATGCCTCTCAGACACATATAGCAGTATGCGTCCTCTCAATAGTGCATTATCAGATGGCAGCCGCAACTTAGAGTGCAGCCGTGTCATTAAAGGTTGGTCATAATTGGTTATACATTACAGAATGACATACACGCACCCTCCAGCAATGGACAGAAATAAATATGCCTTCGAAAACAAATTCGCGCTTATGTTGAAACATAAGTGATTTCAATGCCTCTTTTGGACATTTTGGAGAAAAAAAAAATAACAGGGACATATTCAGCCAGCTGGAAAATGCTTTTTATCGGCTGAATAATGCAAAAGAGCGTCGCCTTGTTTAACAGCAACAGAGGAAGCCCATTCGCTGAAAAAACATCACTTTTCTCACTGTAAAAAAAAAACCAAAAAAAAAACCAAAACATTACTTTCAAACTAAACATATTTTCTCTGGATAGTTCCTGCTCTTTTTTTTCTGAGAACAAAAATAATAGTCTATACCTACACTTAAAAAAAAATTCTACTCGGTGACCCCCAACTTTGTATCCTGAATTTCATTTCAGTGTTTTCATTAGTTTCTTTTTTTCCCCAAAAAAATTTACATCTAAATGCTTTTAATTAATGAGACTAGTTTCAGGTTTCAAGCTATGCCGTTATTTCTCTTGTCAGCCCAGCGCTGCGGTGAATGTTTATTCAATGACAGGTTAAAAAAGGACCTTCGAGAGCGCACAGAAAGTCATAAATCCAGCCTTAATGGCTGCAATACGGACAGCACCACCGCGTCGTGCTTTTCATGGTTCAAGGCAGCCGCCGGCCGTTTTTAAACACAGAAACCCAGATAGTCGCTCTCCTTGTGGATAAACGCTGCGCTTGAAAGCCATCCGTCACCGGCGCCGCCTCCTCCCCTCGCAGCAACAAGCAGCTTTCGCGCATCACTGTTATGCGGCAGAGTCCAGCGCCTTTCTGGTCCTCTGTTCGTCTAGGCTACCATATATAGCGGCCTTCTGGGGGAATCGGTCCCATAAATGGGCGGGCGATGGCAAGTTTCTTTCATTTGCATCATTTTCCGTCCAGTTTCCTCTCCTGATCTGGCTTCCAGGTGGCCCTGTCGTTGCTTACGCTTACAAAGGACCTTCAAATCGTCTACCGTACAGTACTTGGAACTACTGTGTTTCACGTATACTAACACAAACATTACAGGGGAAAATTAATAATCAATAATAAATGCAATCCATTTGTGCTTCTCCACACTGGCATTTGCGCATAAAAACCGCATTTCAACTATACCATAATTGAAAAATTATTTTTTTTTGACATACTGTAACATAAACCTCATTTATGTAAATAGGAAACAGATAAAACTGCCTTTTTGTACTTGCAGATTTTTATTAGCTAGACCTTGGAGATTGCAATTCATCTAATCATCATGTTAAATGCCCTTATAAATAAACCATCATCTGCTGGTGTTTTGCAGTATGTGCATTAATGAGGAAAGCAAAGAAAACCGTCACGGCAGCAGTGAGCGAGGACGTCGCCAGCTGACGGGGAACCTCGTCCCGTCTGGCTGCGATGGGACCGTCATGGTCAGAAGGGAGCGGAATACCTGGTGCTGGGTTCCATTTACCTCGGAGGTGAGAGGTCGCAGCTGGGAGCGACGCCACACCCGTTTTAACCGCGTTCCCGTATGGAGTTGCAAAGTCATTCAGCAAGACCAAGGACCTGTTTCGGGTAAGCAAGACCTCACAACACAGACGGAGGAGACGTATGGGGATGTGGCATTGTGAGCCTGGGGGGGGGAGGGTGTGGACGGTGCAGACACCCAGGGTGGCTGTAACCAGTGCCGATGGGCCGGGCCGCAAATAAGACTGTTAACATTTATTGGAGCAGCCTAGCGGGCTCAGCTGGTGAGCAGACGGCAGAGGCTCTTCTCCAGCACTAAGACAGGCGGAGATGAAAGATAGGGCGCACACAAGAGCTCCCAGCTTTGTACCCGCCACTGAATAGCGCATCATGACAACGCTGACCCCCATGACTGCCCCCCTCCCCCACTCCTAGCAGGTCCAACCAGAGAAATAGGAGAGTAAGCACGATCTTTCCAAAGAGCATACCAAGGATTTGATGTACCTGTTTTTCTACAGCTTTCATGTCCATCTCTCCTGCGTTCACCCCACATTCACAGAGCAGAATCCTACAGGAGGAAACCTTTACATCATCGGAAGACAGCCATGTGACCTCTTTTTTTCTATGACAATCTAAATTAACTGTTTTGTCTCCTTTAGGGGTTAAGACAAGGAAATTTAGGTCTCGAAATTTTTTTATAATTTGTCAGAACACTTCATTTTAATGGAAGTAAATGTACATGTTTCTTGTTAAAATGTCTGTCATTCCCTGCATGTTTCTTTGTTGCGTTAGTGTTAGTCCTCCTCATGGTACTGCAAACCCCCCAAAGAGAAAAGCCTTAAACTACACCATCACATGTAACACGTCTGCCTTCAAAACGGGAGCAATTCTCACACAAAGTTACAGTACATAGTAACCTAACTGCAGTTTAGTCTGTTAAACTTTTTCACGCCTCACACATATGAAATGCATTAAATTGTGTTAAATTTATAATGCACGTACGGTGGAATTTGTTATACTAAAAGGATTAATTTGGGATATTAGTGCTTTTTTTTTTTCTTCACTCATATCTCTGTGTTTTCTTTTACTGTTGACCTTGACTACTGTAGCAAACCGGGAAAGCTAGCAGCCGTGAAAAGGTCTCGCTGTTGATTCCGATGTCGATGCAGGGATGCAGTTTCCCTGGAAGGCTGACATCTGGATTCTTGTGGAGGTGCAAAATGACCTTTTTGTGAGAGGCCCCTCTGGCCGCTGGAACCCGGTTACATTGTTTGTTTTGGTTGGATTTAATCATGGTCAGCGCTCAGAGAAATACTCGCACTCCTGGTTGAAATTCTGCCTCACGGATGCTTTTGGAAGAAGCCCTCCTCCCAAATAGCGAAAAAAAGGTAGGAAAAAACAGCAGTGACTGTACTGTTTTCACACATGCTGCCAAAATGTTACCATGCACCATCCAGCTGCTTATCCTGGTCAGGGTTATGGGCCCTAAAATTAATGGGAAAAAAAAAATCACAATTTTAAAAGAGGACATTCTGTTTACTGGAAGTAGCAAATACAGCTTATATCCATCTTTAAAAAAAATAGAAAAACTATTAATCATATTACTAAAAGAATTACGTATTAATCTGTCAGGTAAATATATATCTGATATCATTCTGGTTGACACCTTTGCTTGGTGACCTAAAATACCTAAAAATGTCTTGTCATTCAAGTCAGGAGGTTGTTACATCCTGCCTGTCACATCAACCTGACACTCCTGTCTCCTCCCTAGCATGACCCTAAGAAGCCATGCCTGGTACTAGTTTGTCTTACCTCTTGCTCATAACCCTAATGTTAATCACTCCCAGCTGCCTCTTGTTAGCTACCTTGTTAGATCGTATTTACGTGTTTCCCAGTCACGTGCTCCCCAGTTCAATCAATTATATTGAACCCTCCTCTTGTCTGTGCCCTTCGTGGTTGTCAGTCCTCTGGTTTTTGATCCCTCACAGTCGGTTTCCAGAATCTGTTCATTTAAGTTCAATAAACCCCTCTGGATTTGCCCCAATGCATGCCCTCAAGTCCTCCGTCGATTGTATACAACAAATTCATACTCTGGAATTCTTTTACAGATAAAAGATGAACACCTTCACGTTTCAGCCGTGCAGAACTACTTGAAAACTGACTGAAAATAAACATGCAAAACTGAAGAAACCGGGACTGCAATGTCCACACTTAATTCGGAAGAAAATAAAATAATATCTTCCAATTAGCTCTGAGGCGTTCTTAATGGAAAATCAACCACCTATAAATGGGTGAGTATTAAATATGTTCTAATATATCAAAATATTAATGTACTAATATTAATATAGTAATATTTTGTTGCTTCCTGTCTTAAACCCATACTGGGTTGTTCCCTGCCTTTCACCTGTAGCCTCTAGGATAGGCTCTGGACCATAGCGAGCCTGAATGGGACGAATGGTTACAGAAGATGGATATTATCACATATATAAAATAACCTTTTGATTACAAATGGGAGAGCATGTCTTCATCTGGGCTTCATCTGTTTGTTGTTTTCCTTGTGTTATTTGGAAACTTTGTTGAGAATCTTACACTGGACCTATCAGACAAATCAAACACAGCCTTCATGTGCAGGAGGCTTGCTAATCCCTTGTAATCCAAATTAACCCGTCCAAGAGCAGATTTTGCAGCATGCTGAGGCACAGACTACCAAGAATTCACTTTCTGTTCTGCACAGATGACGGCACAGTGTTTTTTAGCATTTAAAGGATAATATAATTGGCAGAAATGCAAAGAATATCAGAATGCCTGAAATATACAGATAGGTGCATGGAGTGTTTGGGTTGGGGGGGGTTTCATGGCTACCTTTTCAAAATTCATTTTATCCTTAGCGGTAATGACCTCGACTCAAAGTGCCTCAGTGTCAGACAACTTTATCACCTTCTAGGAAAGTTAATGATTGATTAACTTAACTTAATTAATTTTTACTAGACCAATGCAATAGCATTTCATAAACAACTAGAGGCACATTAACAACAGATGGATACTTTTGTTTGTTGTCTTGCACAGATGACAAAACTGGAAGAATGTGCCAATGATACCTGGGAAAGAAAAAAAATACTCTATCAAGCAATTTCCATTTCTGCTTCAGTAACACTTCAAGGACAGGAAACTCCGAACTTATAGCAAGCGTGATGAACAGCCTGTATGGTTACTGATTTTTACACTCAGATGGTTGTAAACATGGCTTCAAATCAAGGCTATAAGATTTTCTGCATGCATCATAAAGTTTAATCAGCTACGAACAAGTAATTCAGACGAACTTTCATTCACTTTAATAACATTCAATAACCTCCCCAGGAAGATAAAAATCCAGGCTGCTCAAGCTTTACACAAAAACAGGGTGTAGACAGACGTGTCCGCAGTCACTCGTATATGTATACATTGATTTTTTTTCAATTTCTTCAAAGACAGGAGAGTTGCCCTATTAAACGCTTTGCACGCCGACATGCTGTGACAGACACGTACTCTCTGACCTACATATCTACATAAGGATTCCGAGAGCGCTCCTACCTGAGAGACTGCTGCTGAGTGGGTTGCCAATGTCCCCATTAAGCAGTGCATGGGTGGGAAAAGCGAAGGTTGCATGGGAAGGCCGAAAGACGAAAGGTCTTCCTTGCCACATATGGAGAATGTTCCAGGCAGATAAAACACTTGTCCTCAGTGCTGGGGGACGGAGACCACATGACACTCTCCGTTGGAGAGGCAGCTGCTTTGAAGTGCCTTAGATGGCCGTGATCAGTGAGAGGCCAAACTGGGTCAGCACAGACCCCTATGAGTGGCACTTAAGTCCTGAAGGCTACTCAGCATCAGAAGTTCCTCTGATCCTGGAACATGTCCTAGAAAAAGAGTATGTATGTATATGTATATGCATGTGTGTGTGTCTTTATATATATGTATATATATGTATGTATGTATGTATGTATGTATATGTTGACCTCCATTTTACTAGCGCCTCAAGAATGGCTCCTCTTGAGGTACAGAGTGAAATATCTGATAAATAACATCTTAATAGCTCTTTCATTCAGTTCATCAATACCACACACAAACAAAGGTTGACATGTATGATAGTGCAGAACATAAGAGCTGGCACAAAAACAGGAAAGATTATTCTGCAGTCAATTGTGTAAGGGAAGTAAAAAGCAGAAACCGTCTCTCATACTCTGCTCTAGAACACCAAAGAGCTCTACTGTCTGCCGCTGACCTTCACAGAGGAACATACTCGTGTGTCAGAAGGGAGCTTGGAGGGAGCGAAAACGTGGGTTATCTGGCAGGGAGCAGGGTGGGAGCAGAAATGTGGGGTATCTGGCAGGGAGCAGGGAGGGAGCAAAAATGTGGACTATCTGGCTGGGAGCAGGGAGGGAGCAAAAATGTGGACTATCTGGCAGGGAGCAGGGAGGCAGCAAAAATGTGGACTATCTAGCCGGTAATAGGGAGGGAGCAAAAATGTGGACCATCTAGCTGGGAGCAGGGAGGGAGAAAAAACGTTGACTCAGGAGCTGAGAAACACTGCTTTAGGGATGATTGGATTAAGTTGGCATGGTGAGACCGCTTGGTGCTGATTCAAATGTGTTCTTTTGGTAAGAATGTTAGCAAAGAGGTTTAGGAGCCTGTTGGGATTCAGTTGTGGCAGGCTAAGGCCGAAAGAGGGACACACACAATTTATACCCCTGTGAAATGTACTTAACTTATACAGCACCAATAAAACACAGTAATATCCTGCTATTGAAAGGATAAAGTGCAAGGCTCTGACTCATAAAAATGTGTTTGATGAAAGATTTTTTTTATGTATTATATGAATTAGTTTTAGTTACAAGACATAATCTGTTATTTTGGGAGGAGATGCAATGGCGAAAACAGAAAAGATTATTTTACTCCCCTTTGATGAAGCCACAGGCTAAAATACAACATAGCAAAGCACAAACTCTATAGGATATAATTACTAATAGGAAATGGGAAATGTAAGACACACTTTAAATGACTGTCACTAAAACTCTTTTGTTGGTGGGGGCAATGGTTGTTTTAACAAACCGTACCACAAATATTTTGATAAAACCCGTTCTTTCAGTGAACAGCAATTTTCATATCATAAACTCACATACTTTGGAACCCATCTCCACCACAAAAACACAAACCAACATGGTGATTGCATTCGCAGATGTTTTTTTTTTTTTTTTTTTACTGTAATACGAGAATTCTTTGGCTTCCTGATGTTGCCTATTCTACCATTTTATAAAAAGCCTTTCCGGATGTAACTCAAATTGCCTTTTAAAACCAACTTGGAGGGAAAAAAATCATTTGGCAAATGGTGAATACATTTACTGAAGAGGTCACATTTTACAGGAAAGACTTGGAAAGGTAGTGGAATTAGGCAGGATGTGAGGTCTGTCATTAAGATGTGGTGCTGTGGAGTTAATGCTCATTATTTGTAAATTACGAAAGTGAAGAATAGAGACGTGTCTGAGAACTTCTCTGTAGAATATAGCACCATAATTAATTGCTGGGAAAAAGTTTCATTGTGTTCTGCTATATTATGTCTTTATTTAATACGTTGATCACTAAAATCTGTGAATTACATATTGTTTACTTTTTCATGGCTTTTTCTTACCGACTAATAAGAATTGCCTGAAACATTGGACAGGGCACAAATAATATAGTATCATAGTATTACTAACCATAAACATTAATAAATCAATAATGAATGGTGTCACAAATATTATCTAAAGTATTTACAATACATTTTTATATCTAATTCCATAAACCTACTGAAGGAACTGCTGAGGAACTACTAAGGAAATACTGAAGGGACAAGTAATGAATAACAGAAGTGAAATACTGATCTCAGGTTTGTTCATCATTAATAAATCTTGACACCTCAAGTAGCAACTAAATTTGTTTATAATTTGTACTTCAGTAGTAACTGAGTTATTACTAAGTATTTGTGCTCATCAAGTAAAGTGATACCAAATTGTCTTACTCTATCAAAGCAAAAATTACCCAATAGCACAGTCTATCTTATTCAAAAAAGCTTTGAAAAGAAAACTCAAACACCAGTCACTCACACATACAAGGCAGGGAATAACCCAGGATGGTACACCAACCCATCACAGGGCACACTCACACACCAGTCACTCACACATGCAGTTTGGTAAGTCTATTGATTAACTCCATGTTTTTGGACTGTTTGCGGACAACTGGAAAACCTGGAGGAAATCTGAAGATGACACGGGGAGACCATGCAAACTCCACAGACATAGAACGATGGTGGAGATTTGAACCGAGGTCCCAGAGCTGTACTGCAACAGCCTTAATGACTGCACCACCTTGTCACCCCACTCTAATGAATATTATTGATTAAAAACATATTATTTCTTTGATTAAAATATTGATTTCTGATTTATTCCGGATTTATTGCTGTGAGATCACTGAACTACAGTTGAACACTATTTATATATTTGAACAAACTTTTAGATTAGATTACCGTGCTCAAAATCGAGTCACACAATGTTTACAGAGAAGATGTTCCATGATATGAATACCTGACTGCAACTTTTGAGGGTTGATTAAAAGCACCTTTCCAACAACATGGCTGACTCGCTTACATTGGATTAATGTAAAATAAACCCGCAGTATGTTTCTGACAGCTATTCGCATATGAGCTACTACAGGTTTGACTAGTATGTCTTTGTTCTGACATTGATAACGATACTCCCAGTTCATTCAGTGGATGGCACGTATAATGGGAATACAGCATCCCAGACTAATGTACCTTTGATGCCACCCCAAACCTCTCACAAATAGCATCCATGAGATTCCGTGAGAGGCTTTTTACGGATCACCAGGGATGCAAGGCTTAGTATTAACTAAGCCCCATGTGCCAAAGTACTGAAGCATTCCACGGAGAATATCACGCAAGCAAACAGCTATTTAAGCCTATTTACTGTGCTGTTCTAAACACTGATGCAATACATGCTTTTATATGATACATCTGTCAGATTCATACTTGTGGGCAAAGCCTCAATGTTCCTGTTTAAACTGCACTCAGTGCAACAGTGGCTGATGTATTGTCCAACTAGACGTGCTACAGAGCTGCCCCAAAATCTTCGCAGCAATACGTCATTTTTGGTCTGCCGAAAGCTATCAGCTTTTTTCACCTCCTTGGAAAGTTTCCCCTTTCTCTCCTCTGTCACTACGACCAAAACTGCACCCCATCAATTTTTGCCGAATTTACCCGTGACGCTGGTAATTGCTCATTATTAGTGCGTATGAAGTATATTAGCGATTCTGTTGTCACGAGGCAAACACTGTTGGGAACATCTACATTAAAGATACATTTAAGATAACGTTAGACAAGGTCCTTGCTTATCATTTTCGGTTCCACCACTGTGGAGAAGGACAGCGTTCAGAGGGCATAGAAAATGGCTGAACTCACCTTATTCTAGCCTAAGATGTCCTGAGCTATTCTCCTGCACATACTGTGGGTTTCTGAAGCTGGTACGGCCTGAAAGACGCCACGGTCCAGTCTGATATGACACAGACTATATTCTCAGATGGTTCCAGCGGTGCCCCTGAAAAGTGTGTGTTGAATTGGATTCACTTCAAAAGCTGGATGTCGACATAAGCATTTGGGGATTCGCATTTGCCGAGTCAGCACTGGGTGTTGTGTTGCAAATGGATTCTAATATTTTACCTTTTATTAATGCCCCAGCAGGTGCAAATTAGTCGATGCACAACACCGCTACACTTTTTTTTTCCCTATGCGAATGTGAAGGAACGGCCGTCAGGTGAAATAATTGACTTTATAACTGAGCATGACTGCACACGTAGACACTAGTGTCTTTTAGTGGAGCTCCGGCATGAGAGTTTTCACCGCTCCCTGAACCGACGGAAACTTGCGCGTCAGCGAGAACCGTCCCTGAGATGCCCACATTGTTGTTGCGCTTGTAAAAAAATTCAGAAAATTTCACTCGATGTTCGAGACTTGACAAAATGTTACATGTAAGCTTTATCTCATACTTTATGAAATTTGCAGGCTGTTTTTTTTTTTAAATCTTAGCTCAAGCACTATTATAAAAATCAGATACTCTATTATGATTATTTATGCAAATTAAAAAAAATCTATTACTCTAATTAGTTAATTATTTAATTACTTGGTTGTTAAGACAGCTTTACCCAAATAGTCATGCGACATCAGATTTAAATCACAGCAGTTACTAAGACCATTTTAAAGTGTCACCAGAAAGTAAAGAAACCCATTTAGCTGATGTGAAATGAAGCACACCTAAAGCTTCCATGGTCCGACAGAGCTGGAGAGCAAAGTAATGTGTTACAATAGGTGACGATCCATTTAATTGTTACTGTTTCACCCTTAGGTCCAGCAGGAACTAGCTGCACGAACATTCAGAATCTGTGAGTTTTTATGGCTGAGCTTCAAGGGTGAAGATTTTAAATGAATCTAACATTAGCTCCGTCACTTGCAGCTGATCCTCATTTAATGCCGCCCTATTTTCATTTGCACATTCTTTTTAATCACACACTATTCACACAAGCTATTACATGGTGTGAAAAGTTTGCAGCCTACAAAATTATCACTTTGATGCATCTGACTTGGAAACAAAAAAGTGGTGAGTCACCTAATGTTTGTGAAATTAAAAGCTTTATACTCTTGGACGTTTGACAATGTACCTGAGTATATAAAAAAAAACTGACTAAATAATTTTTAAACCCTACTTTTGAATCATTTGTGATGAAAGCAGGTTACATACTAAAGATAAACTGAGCCTGCTGATATAAAGCGAATGAACCACTGAGTCTTTTTATATTACTAAGTGGACAATTTCTTGTATAAAATACAATTCAGTTTATTGACTTGTACACTTCAGTCAAGTCTCATGTATATTTCAGAAAAAAAAATAGCCAATACTCAAGACAAAAATGTTCAGCATTGCTTTTCTTGAGCTTCCTTTTATTGATTGCAGAAAATGTTCAGAATCATTTTTTAAAGATTCTTTTTTTCATTAATGACAAAGATATACAGTTGAAAAGCACCTGTGGAATTTCATTTTTAACAAACCAGACAGGTGAACAGGGTATAGAACAGTGCACTATACCTTAGTGAAGCAGACATCAAGTCAATAATATAAGGACTAAACAAAAGCAGATTACTCTGCCGCCCCTTAATATCGTCAGCGAAAATTATCTTTTGATTGATGAGCTCATGTTTGCAGTGACCATTCAATGTAGTCATGCACTCGATTACTAACACACCTCGTTCTGCTAATTAATTCCTCATCAGGTTATCTGATTAATTAAGTGAAATGGAAGTCAAATAAAAGCAGTCCTAATCTTAAATTATGTTTTTTTTTTCTCCCTGAGAAAATATACACTTACTACCCAGATAAATAGCTTTAAACATTTTCTTTGACTAAGACTTTGCACTAGCTCAAGAATACCAGATTTTTTATGCAAAGACTTAAACGTTGACCCTGTCTTGTGGCATATGTCACATGACATGACATGGCATCTAGCATTACGTCACACACAACTCTGAAAGAAAACCTGAGGAATATTTCAAGCATTTGATATTTAACTGTAAGGCACTTTAATTTTAGTTATGTACCACCTGAGTTATTCGTTTCAGTAATAGGCTGCCTAAGAACAGAGCGATTTTTTCCTCTAAACTGCAGACTTATTAAAGGGGTGGGTTCAGGCAACATTTTAATTACCCTCTACTTTAGATCAAGGTAATAAAAAGAAATCACTGTGGGAGGGTGTGAGGGAGGCGAGGTTGTATCGGGTAGGAGAGTCAGGTGACCTGGACCACCTGTATTGATTTGTTCCACCTGTCACACTAATTTTCGATAATTTGTGTATATTGCTGCCTTCTATTTTGCTTTGGATTTGTAACTGGGACTGGAAAATAAATGGCAAGATCCATAACCGCCAATTCACACACTTGTCCTGGTCTGTTTTATTCCTTCACAAACCTGTCTCGTCTGTCTCAGTGTGTACATTTGTGTCCTGTTTACTTCAGTCCTTCGGTATGTCCTCATCTATCTCAGAAAAGGAAAACTTTTGAATAATTGTGCTGCCTGCCGTCTAGTCCCTGTGTCACACGGGACACTGTTGGTTGTCCTGACTGGAGAAGCTGCCGTTAACGGACACTCGGGATGATGAGACAGTGACCACGCCTGCGAATTTAGGTTGACGTGGCAAGCTGGAGCCCCTTTGCATTTGTACAAAACAGTTGAGATTAGAGTCACGGGGGGGGGGCAAACCAGCAAACATCTGCAAGTAAACCCCCCCTTCTATCTGACAAGAAGGAGCAGGTTATCTTGTTCATACCTGCCATATCTGTCATTGACACTATCAGTCGCTCAGTCATTTGGAAGGATGGAGCAATATAGAAACTTGTTCGGATTCGCAACCTCAATGGCAGTACTGAATACGCGTTGTGAGGGAGAAGCAAAAAAACGTGTAAAAGCAATTCGTATCTCGGGTGTGGTGTCGGCGCAATTCCAGGAAGTGTTGCCCTGGGTTAAATCACTATGAGGCTGAACTCTGAAAAGCCAGTCGAAAGTCATCAAGTGCGACCAGCATTGTGGAGTGTCTCGATTATGAGCCGTGGCACATGAGTTTGGTAATGTGAGCCCGGGACTTTGAATAGCTACCAGTCTAGTGGCCTCACTTGACAAGGCCAAGCGAAAGACTGACAATAAAGATCTGGGGAGAGCTGGGAAATCACACCCTGTCCCCCAGGCCCCCCCCTTAAAAATGGCAGGTGTTAGCTCATCATTTTGTTCATGGATACCTGCGGCTCCAGTCGTAACACTTGGCCGGTTTTTGTCGGCCGAATAGCGACGGGGATAATTAGCTTGTGTGGCAGATTGCAGGGCCCGGTTCTCATTTTAACCGCTGTGTTTTAAAGTCAATATTGGCGAAACACTTTCAGGTACGTGGGTACCCAGTATCGCTTTCATGTTTTATGGCTCTACTGAACATTCATTCAGTGAAGCCCCCCAGGCCTGCTGGCTTTTAGCGAGTCTTCAAACACCACTGCTTGTGTCGTGTCGATCATCGATCACTGCGCTGATGAGCTTTCTCGGATGGTGGCCGATGCGAGGGTTCTGCCCTGCTTATCCGCGTTAATAACGATAAGGGCGGCAGGGTCTAGCTCTATTACACTGACCGAAATTACACAGGAACGGTGCTTCAGACGCATCTTTGCGAGGCAGCTCTTTAAATAGCCAAGTCAGCTCTGAGTCTGTTTTCTCTTTGCTCAGCAATATCCACCTTAGCTCACCTACTGAGAGCCAAAATGGAAGCTTTCACCATTAGCTCCCCCCATGCAATGCCTCCCACATTAATTATACAAGCACACAGAAATTATATTTCTACATTCATGTTTCATCCCATTTGTATGCTGGTCTGAGGTCTGCTTTCACGCCACCGGCGATCACCTGACCCGTCATAAGATCAACAGGAGCCCAGGCAGTGACGGGCTGTCACAACTGCTCAATTTCAGGCTCTGGAATAAAGCGGAGGGGAAGCGTCACTGCGATTTAATTTTCAGATTGCGGAAATAAAAGCTATCAGCTATGTTCCACGGTGCAAGGTAATTTGAAGTGGGTGTGAGTCGTGTAGGACAGGTGATGTCGAGCCGGGGAAAGCTAAGAAGCTAAAGCCGATTTCTGGGTTGACGCGTTCATCGGAGGACGACAGGATTCTCGTAAGTATTTATAAAAGGCTGCTGGTGCAGGCGTGTCAGGTCACAGCTCTTTGGTCGGCCGCTGACCGACAGGGAAAGGAATGGGTCTCCTTGTGAACAGGAATGGGTCTCCTTGTGAACAGGAATGGGTCTCCTTGTGAACAGGAAAACACTGGCGGGTCAGAGTCATCGGAGTGGGCGGCAGGAGCGCACGAGCACAGCCACCGGTTACGGCACCTGGGGGGGTTTGGTGTTTCGGGGTGGCCATTATTTATATCCCACTCATGAGGGAGTCTTCTCGCAGGGCAGGAAATATTATTGACTTGAATTTTGGTGAATCGCGAGACTGCGGTTAGGTATAATTACACCGTAAAACAAACCTTGCAATTAAAAAGAAATGAGCAAACAAAATCAATACAGATCATTTACACTGTGGTGACAAAGGAGTCAACAAAGGACAACACAGGCCTATATCTCAATTAGATGCAATAATGACGGCACTGCCAAGAAGAAAGACAGACGCTTCCCCAAGTCTACTTGAAAACTCATTTACATTTTCCCTAAAAATAAATCTCAGCTGTGAAATTTTCCCACCATTACTCAGACAGGGCATTAAGTCTAACCTTTGGGATGATAAAAGGTAGGCAGGTATCTTCTGAGAAAGCCCTGTGCTGTGTGGTAGCATGTCGCTTGTTTTGAATCCCACACTTCATAAGCCAGGTTTTACACGCAAATAAAAATAAGTGTTCATTACCATTTTGCTGCCTAGATTAAAACTTTACAATCTGGAACAGGACTTTAAGACGTCGTCCAAAGACATGCGTGTTAGTCTTCTATGAGGCTAGCTTGCTGACACACGAGAAGAATACATAAGCTAGGTTAGCCGGTCACCTCCTTCCATCTGAAAAGGTCTGAAAAAGCTGTCAACAAGAAGAATGATAATGACATGTCAGCATAATCAGAGGGGGGACACATCTATCCTGGAACTGATGTTCTGTCACGTTTTATCGGTACAAATATTATTACACGCAGAGCCTCTGTAGGCTGGCTCTCTGATGAATATTTTCTTTAAACGACCTTTAAGAACATCATTCAATGAAGCCGTAAAGGTTGCATGATTAAATACTTCGTCACAGCTCACAGTAATTAAAATCTACGGAAAACACGAAAAACATAAAAGATATATTACGCGCCCCATGATCAGAAATTTTAAAGCTTAATTATGCGATGATTAAAAATGCACCCAACCTTATGCCCTTTGTGATATTAGACATTACTTGAGGCAATGCGCATTTATGAGGCGGAAATGTATCTTTTCGAAGTACAAAAACACAACGATGGGTTTCCAGTCCCTGGAAACGTGTCTAGTAGCTGTATGACAGAAAAGAAGAACAGAAGCAAGATGCATTCTTCCTTTTGATGAGGTCTGTAAAAAGCTACCCTGCACTAGTGCGGATAACTTTTATGTAAAAATAAATGCCAAATTTATGTGTTTTCCCTAGTTTCTTCCAGATAAATATCACGCGCTGCAGATTTGGTGTCAGTAAAACACACCGTCCTCGGGTCGGTCCAGTCCTCGGGTACACAAGCTGGTTCCGTGCTGCTATTTCAAAGAGGAACCCGGTGTTTGCTGCGGGAGGCCACCGCTGGCGCGCCAGCGAGAAAGGGAGAGGACTTATCTCTGCACAGGACTCAGATAGCGGCCCGGCGCCGCGCGGATAGCGGCCCGGCGCCGCGCGGGGGAATGTGCCGAATCGCGCCTGCTTTTCCCATTTAAAATGTCAGCAACTCTCCGAGGTGGCAGAGCCCCAGAAGAGCAAAGTCATGTGAGCTCATTTTTCAAGTGTAAAACCGCTGTGCCTGTTTACTTATGTACTCATTTTAGTTTCTTTTCATAAACAGTCTCTATATCCAACTCCTAGCCAACATATTTTTGCAAAAAAAAGTATTTAAAATTATTCATGACCATTGCATTGCTAGAGATATACTTATAAAAAATAAATATTTAAAAATATGTAAATAAGTCAAAAATCAGTTGGTTCAGGAACACCTGCTGTTTAAAAAATGGTAACATTTTAATTAAGGCCATGTTTTTAGTAATTTCTAAACACATTCATAACAAATAATAATGCATTCATGAAACTTTATAAACATGGCTATAAATATTTATCAAAAGGCACAACACATTGTGTAACATTATAACATTATATACTGTATTATGCATTATGCATGCCTTGTGAAGCTCTCATCAATAATGCTCTATAGATACCTTTATAATGTATTATAATGGTCAGTATAAGCATTAAGGATGCTTTGTACTGCATTATAAAGGTACCTATAGTACATTATATATGAGAGCTTCATAAAGCATTCATAATGCATAATACACATGGGTATAATGTGTTATGCCTTTTTATATATATTTATAGCTATGTGTATAATGCTTTATGAATGTAATATAATGCATTATGAATGTTTTTATAAATTACTAAAAACATGGCTTTAAGTAAAAAATGCTCTCTAGAAAGTAGTTCTTGGCTTCTAAAGGGCAGAATGACCTGGGAAAAAAATGGTTTTAATTTGTGTAATTTCCCTTTTTCAATAATTCCTCAAAGTCGACCATTCAAATATTAATGAAGATGATAATCTCCTAATGGGTGGCGTATGTTAATTAAATAATTTGCCCTTTACAAGAGCCCCGGCCTTTTCTCTATGTGGGTGTCTGCTCTCGGCATATCAGAGGCTATAATACTTGCGAATAGCTTTAATAGATTACATGTGAAAGAATCAGCGTTTGGTTCATTTTAAAGCACGACTCTGATCACTATGTCAGCTGAGAAACAGCTGGACCCTGACATTGTGCCAGTGGATTAATCTCTACAAATGAAATTCAGTTTATTTTCATACAATTA
Organism: Brevimyrus niger; assembly: GCA_015164015.2. NCBI lineage: Eukaryota > Metazoa > Chordata > Actinopteri > Osteoglossiformes > Mormyridae > Brevimyrus > Brevimyrus niger. The sequence continues at coordinate 23,066,442 of JAABNY020000034.1, forward strand.
TGAAACAGTTGCTCTGCGGCTCTTAATGTGGCAACATAAGGAGGAAAAAAAGGAAACCATCCAGTTCTCGTATAAGATATTAAAAACATTAACCTGTCCATCAATAGTCCTTAAGCACTACTGTAGCCGAGGGCCCAGTGGTGACCCTGAAGCACAGTGTAAGGGGCACACGCTGCCCTGCGAGGCCCTATTAGCCCCAGTAACGCTGACTGTAGCGAAGCAGACGCTGCCCCGTCCACTGCAGGTTACAGGGAGCCACAGAGCTCCTCCCTTCATCACTGCTCTCACGCAGGCAGAAACTTGCCTGTGTCTCACTGATGTCTTTTCATGCCTGCAGTGAGTCAGGGGAAAGGAAGCCAGGCTTTACAGAATAAAGAGCTTTCAGATTTTGGCCGCAGAAAAACAGCCCTCCTTATAAACTAAGAATCACTGTGAAATCAGATTACTGATATATAATTTATATAGCACATATTTACACGAAAAGTACAACACCATGGGAGCAACCAGAATTCAGCAGAATTAAATCAGCTAAAAGTGACTTTTTGATCAATAAGCTTTTGATGTACTTCAGCTTTATATATTTACAGGTTTTAATATGCCTAGGTGCTAAGCTCCTCTAAGAATAAGGAAATAAATATCAGAACTGTGGTCGGCACCTGACTGGACTTAATTAATGGACTTAAATTATTCTGCTTGCTATCAAACTCCCAGTCTCTGCACGCAAGCTATTGCGTTTAAATTCACAAAGAAAAGATGTGTTGCATGCAAAGTACTTCAGTTTTCTTTTACCCTTCTATCTTCTATCTTACCTGGAATATGTTTTCACTAAGAAAATCAATGCTACAATAAACAGCTGGTGCGTTTGAATTCAATAAAAATTTAAAAACAGCAAAAGCCCGCAGAATCCTTTCACACAGGGCTCGTATTTCATAGAATTATACAACAGCTCATCTCTTTGATTCTATTTCTGACTGAATACATGATAAACTTGATATATTTAAGTGTATAGGAAGAACGTACACCTTAACTCTCCCCAAGGCAGAGGTGTTACGTGAAGCGTGTACCCTGTCTACAGAACTGTTTGTGAGCTGCGTAATCAATAGCGCAACCCTAACGATGCATGTGATTACGCCCATTAGCCATTCCATGGCGACTTTTTTTATTGAGCGCCTTTGGTCTCCCTCCCGGGTAAATACACCCCTACCTCTAATCGTTTTATTATCCATTCTTAGTTTAGTTCACCGGGCCTATTCTTGTACTGCACCTAGTTGACCTCTACTTCTACCAATATTGTTGTATTTAGGCTTTTTTCTAGTTTCAGATAAATCATTCAATAGGAGCCAAATGACCCTGAGATAACAGATCATCAAGCTAGACAGGTGGCCTCCGATGAAGTCTGGAGCAGGGCGTCTCAAACTATCTAATCAATGGTGCGCGTCAAATGTCAGACGTCCAGGACAATTTTCAATAACAAAATCGCATTCCACCAACTTTAATAAATTAACAATACCCTTTGATATAGACATCAATATATAACAACAATGGGAAGTTAAAGACCAGTTTAATGCTCACTGATTGTTTTGAGTCTCTGTCATGGGGGAGGGGGGATATGACATGTTACGTGGGTGTGAAGTTCTACACTGATGGTTCTACATTGCACTTCAAAACACATTAAGCCTTTTTACATTAAACATACTAATTCATAAGGTGCATTATCAGTTGGGTGACTTGGATTAACTTATATCCGCACTTTGAGAACCCCTGGTCTAGCCTCCTGAGACCCCACTCATTCATTTTTGCCCATTGTAGTGGACATTTACTTTTTCACTGATGTAAGAAAACATATTTATTCCTGTTATACACTAAAGAGGACATGCTGACAAATAAAAAATAAATTAGAAAAAATCTAAATTGTAAGATGCCTTATTTCCTCCAAAGTCAAATATCCCAAAACTGAAGGACACTTTTTCCTTGGGTCTCAAGGGGTTAGAGAAAGGACTGAGGCATCAACCAGATCCAGTGTACAATCAGTTCCCTGTTTTGACCTTCTCCCAGTCCTGGTAGCTGGATCACAATTCCCACCTCAGAGGTGGAGAGTTCAGGTCCAGAAGGTAAAAATCCAGATGAAGATTTTGTTTCAACCAACCAGTTGAGTACTCTGTGTTTCAACCAACCATGGAGCACAAATGCTTGCCAAATATACAATAAATTGTAAGTACACTAGAAAATTGATTACTTAAGTATTTATTTGGTACTTTATTATATGCTATTTTATTATTATATGCCATTTTCCTACCAGAACACACTGGTAAAGCAAATTTCCTAGCAGCAGATGCAATTAACTGGTGATAAATAATAAATAATTTCATTATTATTACTATTAATAAGGTAATTTACCATCAGAGTAGCTTTCAGGTACAAATTAAACAAAATATGATTGTATGAAAATGTGATTATGCTTAATAGAGACGTCACTTTAGAAACTTTTAATCAGCTCTTTCATTTCTAGCTGAGATAAGAGTCCCAGAATTAAATCAAGAGCTATCATGCTGGAAAATGTGCTCTGAAAGACAGATACGCCTGTCACCACCAGAATTCACACCATATTCTTTACGCCTTTTTTGTGAACAGGCAGTGCAGAAATTTATTTAAATGGAATTTATAAAAGCAACTTATATTTTTATATATTTGCAAAACCACATGGTATAGTGGTCACATTACCTTCCCCTAAACCTTAAAACCTATTTTGTATAAATGTTACACAAAAAAGGTATTATTTAGTATAGCTGTTATATTTATAGAAATCTGCAATATCTGTGAAAGAGTAAATTAATTTGGAAAATGCATTTGTCTTTGTATTTGTGCTCTGTATTTAAATATTTGTAATGTCTCTTACACAAGCAGGTCGATTCTGAATAAGAAGTAGATGTTACGTAGGACTTAGATTTAAGATATATTAGTGTCATCCATGGTGCCATTAGTGTGACACTCACACAACAAAACAGGCTGGACTTTATTATTATTAGGAGTTTGACAGTGTTTGTAGCCTGAACCAGAGAAAATAAGGCTATAGTTTGCTCTAAATAGCAATTTATTAATTGCTTGAGGAGACTGAATAAGGTTAGGGTGATATCCCGTCCAGGAAAATATGATGAAATGAATAAGAGGATGGATTACAACTGAACTTTGATACTGTACCGTTTTTCTGCTTCTTAAGATACTAGATGACCTAGGAATCAAAACTGTATGTGTTGTAAATGTCACAGCTGTATGAGTAAAAAATTATATACAGTACAAGTCAAAAGTCCTGTAGCCGCCGGAAACGCTTCTCTAATAGTCCTGAAGGAGTTTCCCCAAGTTCTCGGAGGATGTTGACTACCTTGTCCTTCATCTCAGCATTCTGTCTCTTTCCATGTTCACAAGATAATACGTCTTACCTGAGCTCAAGGTGTGCATAAGGTCATTATCTTGTTTGAAAAATAAATGATTTTTTAGTAGGTGTGTCCAG
>JAABNY020000034.1:23103747-23121428 GCA_015164015.2 Brevimyrus niger
GGCGGGGCGTGGAACATGGAAGGAGCGGACGATTGGTGCAGGACACATTGTTTGGATACATTTATTTTCTTACTTTACAAATTACTGTTTTGAAAAATGTGCTTAGATGTGTTTATGTTTAGTACAGTATATGCTCTTCTTGTTTTATCCGGTTCACTTTGTGTTTAAATGTTTAAAAAACATATTTAGATGCATTCTTTTTGGGCCGGGAATTAATTAATTGGTTTTCCATTATTTCTTATGGGGAAATTCGATCACAACTCAAACGTTTTGGATTCGATCCTAAGTTCTGAATGACTTAAATTCGAGTTTTGAGGTACTGTACTTTTTTTTATTTAGCTTTGAGTTCTCGACAAAGCAGGGGGGTTGAGTTAAAAACACCAAACGCAGTTCTTTGATTCATGTATAAATGAGACAGAGTAATTATGAATATTTCCGCACTGTAAAATTTGGGATCGTTTTTTTCTGTTTGGCAATCGTCTTTTGAAAGGCCGCTGCCTGTCCATATGGTATTTACATCAGATTCTGTTACTAACATTAAGTGGTGAGCGTGCAGATTTATTTTTAAGTCAGCGCTGTCAGTGTCTAGCACTCGCCGTTTTGCTATTCACTTCTGGATTTCACGATGCAAGTATTTAGGACTTGCAGTGTCTGTAATTCTACACTGACCTGTCACTCTTGTCCTTCTATATTTCGGGCAAACTACTTAGCAAGCACTGTGGGAACCAGGCACATCTTGTCACTTTAAAATTGCAACCCACCCCCCCCGCCCTTATCTTGCAAGCAATAATTAATTCAATAACTATTATGACAGACAGAAATGGCCTCGCCTGTGAACAAACATCTCACAACTTTGCACTGCTGCAGGACATAACTTCGTTACCAACAGGCAGTCTTGGGCAACCATAAATAATTAACCACCCAAAATAATGACACCCTGACTACCAACATAAATAATTAATGAAAAGGTTCTCATGTAGGGAAACAAAAACGCTACCAGAATTTAATCACCGCTGCTGTTATAAACGACTATCCTGTGCGATGTATCAGAACACTAATCCTTTTTTCACGCTCCAGTCAAACATGGTTCACAGGTGATGTGGGAGGGACGAACCCACATCATTTACCCTGGGGGGACAGCTGTGTGTTTCTCCAGTTTTGCTAAATGGCAGCACTGAGGCTTTTAACAACATACCTGAGTTCCCTGTGTGTCAGTGTAAATGTGTAAGAGGACATGGATACAACACATAAAGTATCAGGTCCAAAGCTCAGTGGATTTCAATGATTTCTGAAAGCTCATTAGGTAATGCTAACATTTCAGCATTAATGAATTTCAATAGGATGTAACAGATTAACTGTGTATTACTGCCTGCACACCTAGTCAGACGCAGGCTACATACTGGTGGTTTGTTAATCCTAAAACCACACAGATCTCTGGTGATATTTTGTGACTTTTTTGGCTGACAACTTCAAAATTGTTTTCTATGTTATTCATACTAATGAGCATCAGTTGATTTTGTCTTTGCTGCGTTTCTGGGTTGCTGTCCTTACGACGAGTCAGCACCTTCATACGACACACATTTACATCAGACACCCAGTGTGAACAGTAAGTTTTCAGCGCTGTCATGTAAATAACACTTCATGCCTGACAGTGCTCTAAATAAGAGTAAACAGTGAATGCGTTGGAAATCCGTCCCTTGTGCGAGTCTGTCAGATGTACCTCGCCGGTTCACAAACGTGTAACAGCTCAAAGTAAATGACAGGCCTTTTAATGAAACACAGAGGACCTTCTCCTCTGTGCTCAAAGGCTTAATGCTATTTGTTTTGGAAAGCAATAAGAAGAAACCACAAGGGTCTGCAGGATATTGTCAAGAAATATCCATTATCCCACACCACCTTTCAGAACTCTTTGCAGCATGTTGAATTGTCCTTCAGCATGGCTGATCAAGCAGGGATAGTCCTGTTATAAAAGGCTATTAGGAGTTTTGTGGCTGTTGTTAGCACTAGCTATCGCCCACACGTCTACACAAACTATTAGCTAAAAAAGTTTTTATGTAACAAAAATGGGAGAAAAACTGCATTAAGATTAAGCACATAACTAATTAACTGGTATATTGCTGCATACCTTAAGGTAATTTTATCATCCAAATGTAGTGATGTCATGAAAATTTACATCATTAAGTAGATGTATATGGTAAATTGGGTTTACAGATTATGTATACCTTTCATAATATACAAAACAATGTTAAAATAATATACTATAACATATGGCAAGCTGTCATACCATAACTGTCAAAACCTAATTTAATGGGTATGACCCATTACAAGAATTATACATTGCTAAAAGTGACATGTTGATACTGTCAATGTACTTTTCCTAAATTGAGAACATTCGGATAGCTCTAATTTACATATAATTTTGGTGAAATGTAATACACTGACATGCTGTGTCTGGGTACGGTAATAATGACGGTAAAATGGACACCCTCTTACTGTGCAGCCATATGTGTAACCTACGCACATCTTACTATACAACTGGCTTCCTGATTCAAATTACCAGCCTCCATGCCACCAATTCCTGGCTAATAAAATTTAGAAAAAGTGATTGATTCCCAGCACTGATGCCATCGCATTTACTGTGTGGGATTCCAGGACACAGGGAAGATCCAATAGGCTGATTCGTCTCTGTCCTCCTCGATTTCAGCATGATACCATGCAGTCACTGAACATTTGTTTGCTAGCGATCCCCCCTTTTTTTTTAATTGATTGTCTTGAGGTTAAACCTCAAAGAATATCATCTTTTGTGACTGGAAACATGTCTGCCACTGTGACAATGTCAAAGAGGAGCTCCAGCACGCCGCAAACTGAAAAAGAAATAAATAAAAATGAAAGGAAGGTTCAGTGGCGTTCATGTACAAGCAAAGAACTGTTTATTGTTACATTCTTGGAACTCAGTACAGTGCTGAAAACTATTTTCCTACTGAAACACAACAGTAATATCAAAATTTTATACATAACACACTGCTGTTACCTTGGCCAGTTAATGTAAGCATTTTTACAGGCAAAATACTCGAAGTGTTGGGATTCAAAGAACTACCTGTAATTGCGGCATATTCTTCAAACCAACTATTGAGGCGTTCTAGGGAACCTTGGCATTGAACAGAGCAGCGATGGCAGCCTTGTGCCCTTCAGTTCCTCCTTTTACCTCCTCCGTCCTGCCTTCTGTATTTACAGGTGGCAGTCTACCAGGTCTCTGTCACCAGTAACTTAAATGAGGTGGTAATGTCTTCCCCCATATGCTGTCACTGAAGGGTGGGTCACCTTTCATGGGGTCAGAGACACGAGATGTTCAGCAGCTGATTAAACTTAAATAAGTTCCCGTTAGAAATTCCTTCGATGTCTGCCCCCATTTCACTAATGGGGGAGACTTAATCATCAGTTTCAGCTGGCTGCCACCTCCTAGCGCCTTGTACAGCCACCAAAGCCGGAGCAGACCCACACCCTGGAGTCCCAGCCGAAAAGTATGTCCTCTATCAAAGAGAAGTCATGGTTCTGAGACTTGAGTTGCTGCCATCATGTGTAACACACATTCCCTATCAGTCGAAAGCGGTATCTGTCAAGGTCATCTGACTCTTCTCAGCCACTTACAGAATATACTTACTACCCAATGACGCCCCCCCCCCCCAATCACTCGTTTTATGTAACACTTCAGTGACTTACTGGAGCAAATCTAAGGGGTCTTATTAAATTTTAATTTCTTTTTTTTAAGTGCTCATTAGTGCTTAGCAATGCCTTTGAAATTAAAATATTAGGAGCTACAACTTTACTGGACTTCCACCCCCACAAAAAAAGCCTACTTATCAAAAGTGATCTTTCCAGCTGCACTGAACCAGATTTGAACAAGTGTATCGAGTGTTCTCATTAAAGAGCACTAAATCCCTACTTACGTATTCTAGTTTCACTGCATTGGACAGGCCTGTGATTACATCATCACTCATTAAGTCACGTGTCTCATACTGGGCCATGCAAACCCTCCCCCATCTTAGCTTCAATGTCACAAAAAATCCATGATGTTTTCCCTGCCGCAAAGTCCAGATAAATCTAAGCATTTCATGTATTCTATGTAACGTTAAATTTCTATGGCCAATTGATTTGAATAAAAAGCTGCATTGAGAAAATAATATTGCAGGTAGGTTTCCAGGCAATAATGGTCTGGTCCTTACATACTTCACAATGCCTGCTGTGATTCTACTCAAAGAATCTCTAGCACAGTTATTATGCACAGTAAAATTATACAAAAAAAAATCTGTAAACAGCACACTTCCCCTGTTATTTATTTATTGAAAGTTGCCGAAAATGAGGTTGACAAAGCAACTGCTTCTTGTGTCTTAATCAAAAGGCTACGTTAAATATTTAATCAAACTACTGTTAGAAACACGGCCCTCCAGAGAAGCAAAGAAAAGACCCATGGCTGTTCAATAATTAACCATTGATAACATTCACACTTTTATTCCCATATTCTTTATGTAAATGTACATATGAAAAGACTACCATGGATATTGAAATCTTGCATTTCAACGCGATTCTAATTATGCCATGATTCTTTTCAGCAAAACTATCTATAAAACACCTGCAAATAAATAGTCTAAAAGAAAAACGACTTTATAAAGGATGATCAGTGACTAAAAAAGCTCTTATATGTATCTATAGAAGCCAAACAGAATTTTGTACTTGCGATTTCAGTCTGTAACCTTTTGCTGACAGTTCAATAAAAACTAAACTGATGCACTTTTTTCAAATCCCACTAATCTCTCACCATTTCAACAAGTTGTCTTGCAAGCATGCCAACTGCAGGTGAATTATGGAACTTGTTCCTCTGGGAATCAAGGTGTCAGTACACATGATTCAGTACACATGACTCAACCAGCCAAAAGCATCCATATCTTAAGTTGCGGGTCACAAGGTATAATAGCTTGGGAAAAAACTACATCAAGGTACTTAAAATAAGTAACAGGGGTGAGTGTCTTCAACCATGACAATTAATTGAGCTTCACTTTGGTTAATTGAGAGCACATAATTAATTCTGGGTATCATTACCTGCACGTAGTGTGTAATCATATCAAAGGCCTAACTCGGTTCACTGTAGACTAAAGCTATCTCCGTAAAGGAACTAATTAACATGCTGTAAGTTGAAGTACTCTATTAGCCCTTCATGTGAGAAGAGTTTCATAGCTAGTTAACACATACATACTGTAAAAAACACTAAATTAAATCATGATATAGCTTAGTGACGAGAGATTTCCGAAGGTGTATTCCAAAAATATCATTAAGTGAGAAAAGTTCTTAAAGAAAAGTAAAACAACTGGAAAGGACTACAGGACATATTTAAAAAATGATCCTACAGTTTGAGATGATAAATCACTGGAATGCAAAACCCAGGGTCATTTGTCTCCTCAAACAATAAAGTCTCAACAGGCCGTTTATTGTAATGACTTCATAAATGTCTTTGGTGATATTTTGCTGACAAGGCAGCATTCAGGAAGCTGCTGAAGGTCTGTGCCCATGCGGCTGCCCACTAACACCACTGTCATAATTTAGCCAGTTGCGGTTATTGATTAGCCCATCAAAGAATGACACCCATTTACTGGGCCGGCCTTCAGTCATTCCAGACGAATGACTTAGGACAGAGAGCCACCCGCTCATTGTGATTATAGGGAAAATGTGTCTCACCATGCATATTTTATAACGTTTGTCACCCTATCAATTATTGTCTGGCATCATAATGATACTTTATGGCATCAATTGTTTCATGGAATCTTTTTTCTTTTTCTTTTAATAATGTTCTGGCTTACAGCAGGAAATACAGGGGATATCTGAGTGGTATTACATGTGCTACCCTACACTTACGGAAGACATACAGCTATGTATAAAAACATCAAAAATCATCCCCCCCCCCCCCCCCCAACTTACATCAGAAGATACATCAGAGGCCTTGTTGCATATTGAATAATCGTCCTGCACGGCACTTCTGCCTGCTCTGACTGATAATACTGAGGCATGTGTACAATGCACTCGAAACTCGCCTTCCAGGGACACACAGACTATAAAACACGCTGTAGTTTATGAAATAGCAAAAGCTGCAGAGCAGAGTCTCACACGAGTTAAGTGTGCGCATGTCTGTCATGCCTACTGTAAGCCTGGGAAAGCAGCCATATTTACCAAAGATTTTCAGAAATATTTTTTTACTGCAAATATTCATCATTATTTATTTACCATTATATACAGCTAAGAACTTGTACAATGTTGGTTTTATTTTACATTTACAGATGAGAACAACAGACTTTATCCCCCAGGACATGCATGCAATTATGATTTGCTTGTGGATTTTCCCAATGCATATTCCATTTTCTAAGCTTTATGTATGAATTTGCACCAGGAAGAGAAACTCCTTTGGTGATGATGCAGATGGACTGCATCAATACTTGTTCCGTACCGTGCATTGGAAGCACATTAAACATGGATTTTGCTCAGTTTCTTTGACCTCAGAGTCGTACAGGACTTCTGAAGAGCAAACAGGAGGATCTCGTAGACAAATGAATTGGTTAGAACAGCAGTATAAATACTCTCCTCTTATGAGAAAAAAAAATCCAAAACTATTGTTTTGGTTTGGGGAAACGAAATAAATCAAGAACACCCACAAGGAGGCAGACCAATAAACATTTACATCTTATAACATTTAAGATTGCTTTGCTTGTTCACAAGCACTATGTCTTCTGGCTTTGTCGCTCCCAAGTGAATAGCAGTGTGTGCAATACCTCTTAAAATAATGAGAAAATAAATACCTGTCTTTTCGTGTTGCTCTGCTCAATGAGCTCCTTCACTCAAGACTTTGATTTCTCAGATATTTAAATAATTCCTGTGTTGTTCTGTCGATGCTAGTGGCTGACCGATATGGCTTTTTCAAGGGCCAGTGGCCAGTTATTTAGGGAGCAGAATGCCTAACGGGCGATGAAAGGCCGAGATTGGATTGTGCAAAGAAAATAATACTAACACTTTACTCAAGGCAATGTTTTAGTAATTTATAAACACATTCATAAAACATTATACATATGGCAATAAATATTTATCAAAAGGCATAACATTATAGCCATGTGTATTATGCATTATGAATGCTGTATGAAGCTCTCATCTATAATGTACTGTAGATATAATGTATTATAATGCTCAGTATAACAATTAGGGAGGCTTTGTACTGCCTTATAAAGGTACCTATAGTGCATTATAGACGACAGCTTCATAAGGCAGTCATAATGCATAATGAATATGACTATAATATGTTATGCCTTTTATAAATATTTAAAGCCATGTACTAAAAACATGGCCTAAAGTGTTACCAAAATTATTTGCATACATTCCATACCAATGTGCAGGTCACTGAAGACAGTTATATCTCACTGCAAGGCTTACCATGACCACAGTATAATCATATGGATAGTTTACTAATTCATAAAAGCATCCTACACACTTATAAAAGTCAACATTCTCCTTTACTCATTTAGGCTTCCCATGAAAAGAAGCAACAACAATTGACCCGAATGTTGCATTTGGTCCGGATTTGTGCTACTTTAAGGAAATCTGGAAAGACAATACACTATACCCGGGGTCTCAAACTCCCGGAACCCCATGCAGCTTAATTCTTTCCCTGTTGCATCACAAGTGCTTTAGCTCAAGATCTGTGTGGTAATTAGCACAAGGAATTGAATCAGGTGTGTTAAATGAGGGGAAACCCAAAAATGTGCAAGGCTCCAGACCCCCAACACTGCAGCTTGTGACCACTGGGCTATACTGTGCTTTAAAAAAATTACTTATTTTTACTCATGATTTATTTGTACTGAATGAGTTCACTAGAATTTGTTTCACCAAAATCTCTTTCAAGCAGCATGAAAAGCAACCTGAAGAATTGAGCTACAGGTAAGGACAGTGCTGTATGTCTCACCTGTTTTTTGTTTCTTGGAGATACTGCATAGTGAGAATAAATATGGCAACCTGATGAAGTTATTTGACAATCAAGAAGGACAAGTCAGACAGGAAAGTGGACGAGGGTGTGGATATAGCGGAAATAGAGCCTCACAGATCTTGTAAAACACTCAACTTCACCGGCATCAAAACCTGCAGTTATATAACAATTCCCTTTGACTACAATGTGCAAGTTTTAAAAGTAAAGGTTCCTCAGCCATTGTTTTCAATAAGAAATATTTAAAAGTGTTTTGTTTAATTTTTAATTCTTCCATAAAACCATAAATGGTTCCCCATAATAATTAATTATTAAGACAGCGAATGGATTCAAATTATAGCATTTCCGTAAGGTTACGAAAGCCAAGGGGCCAAGTTTAACATTTGTGAATCACATCTAAACATCACAACACTTTAATATTTTATTACTCAGCCTCACACTAAATGTTAATATAGCCACATTATGGTATGGAAAACTAAAAAATTAATTCGGGCAGATGCAAGGTTTGCAGTGCATCCTCTGCAGGCACCACTGATAATGGGGGGGGGGGGGGATTATCGCTGCTTGGATACAGAGCCATTAAAAGCCCATTCTACATGAACGTCCCTCTTACCAGCAATGACTGTGTTGATCAGCCAATGTGCTATTTTGAAAAAGAAGCATCATCATGATTGCCTGGCTGATATATATTGGCCAACCACTGGCGCGGGCTATAATTGGAGCCTTGATGATCTCACCTATTAATTTCAGAACATTTAGAGTCGATCATTAACATAAATATTAGTACAATCCTTCATAAAATTTCATTTTATATGAAATGATGGTGACATCATCGAGAGGCTTTAGTATTTTCCGACAGGCCAGCTACAAGTCCTTCTAACAATACCGTATTTAGAGTTTAGCTCAATTAAAAGCTCAATAAATCCCACTAATTAAGAGGTCTGACTTAATGAGAGGCTGCAAGCTCTTGAGGACATTGATTCGAGGACAATGATCCAGTGGTATGGGAAGGTGCATTGCTAGGTTCCCCAATACTGCCAGGCTGAAGATAATTATTTTCTGTTATGGAACTTTATGGAGGGAAGATCAGTCTTCAAAGCAAGAAGAATCCTGTATCTTCCTGCTTTTTGTGTGCCATTCTGTATGAGAATCACCCGTTTAAACAAGCGACAGACTCCCACTTATCCGCCCACGTTTTCTCAAACAAGAACTTGCGTGATTCAGACAGAAAGCTTGCTCACTCGCTCGCAGCCGGCTCTCCTAACGTATGTCGGGGTGCTCCACTTATGCATGAAGACTATTCCACATGTGAAAGCTATGACGGCCTGCCACAGATAGATATTTATATGCACTTAAAATACACTCTGATTTATATAACTCAAGGCCCCTTATATAGCTTTAGTATATAAGGCACACTCTACTCCATGCAAACACATAAACTGGGGTGCTTAGAAGGTTGTGGCCAATGAGTTCCTCTTACCAGCTGAAGGCAGTTTTTCCAGTGGGGCCCAGTCCGGGGTGGTACTAGGAAAGGCACCCAGTTAAATATCCAGGTATTTGTTAAAATAACTAAGGTTAAATGCCTGCCTCAAGGATATAGCTGAAGGTCCCATTATGAGATGCAAACGTTATAACCGCTGTGTCACAAACGCAGGGCCACGAACACCAGCGTCTTGAAACCCCCATACATCTCCCGCCTATTCAGGCTGGGCTGCTGTGACCCTGATTAGATAAGCGCTTATGAGAAATGGATCAATGGCAAGAAAATACAAGCAGTAATGAATGAATAAAATGCAAATATCCTTAAAATTCCAAAGCAGGTCTGCACAATAAAACCAATCATTTCAAACCGCATTTTCAAACAAATCACGCATCAAGCAAAGCAACGTTTTTACACACAGGGTTATATCAAAATATTTGAAAAAATTTAGATATCTGTGTACGACCACGACCGTAACCAGGATAACCAGTCAGGGCATGTGGATGGATGGAATCCTGTAAAAATATAGGAGTGCATAATTTATTGGGGCAGTATTATCCCATACTGATGTATTAATTTATTAATACACACACAGACACGCACTTTCCAGCAGTTGTGATTAACAGAACGTTAGCTTAAAGCCTTGTCCTCCACTTCCAGTATGTCTGCCCCCATGCTTCTGTGAGTTTCCCTCCTGCCTCCTGCCCAGCAGCTTGTCCTGGCTTAACCCTGAGCAGACAGATGCAGCCCAGGCATCTGCCTGTACGCTTACATCTATTTGGGCACATGAAACCCTACGCTGCCTTTCTACCCCCGGTTCTGTAACTGGACCCCGCCCCCCGCCTTTTACATTTCCCTTCTCTGTTCGTTCCGCCGTCGCCAACCCAAACCCCGCGACCCGCCGCTGTTCATCAAGCTGACAGCCGAACAGCCCCGTGCCCGTTGTCTCAGTCTTTTTAGCCTTCTTAGTGTTTCTGCCTGATACAGGTTCATTATTCCATCCATCCATACATACATCCATCTTCTACCTGCTTATTCCAGTCAGGGTTATGAGGCTTTCATTAACATAAAGAAATAATGTAAAGTGTTAAACTGAAGCTGATGCAAAAAAGGTAAACATTTGCAAACAAACAATCCACGATAATAAAATGAGTTAATGAGCTTTATAAGTTATTCCTTAATAAACCACAGCAAATCAGTATATGTCAAAGAAAATTAGAATTTGAGTAAAAAATAGTATTATGCTGGCAGTCTGTCCTGGGGGGGGCAGCCCCAAGCAGTAGGCCTTCTGGGACAGTTCACCATTTCCTGGCTGAAACTGCACTCCAGTACTGGATAAGGGGTTATGGAAAATGATCACAGCTGGGGCCCGAAGTTTGGTAGCTTTGGATGGAGGTTAACGTCATTGATTGATGCATAGCAGCCTTCTCCAGCTTACATGGCAGCTATTCTGATACACACTGAGGCTAAAAGCACACAGTGTCACCACTTAGCCATCAAGGCTGTCATCAAAGACACGCCGGTCAACGAGCAGCTGGCTCACACGCCACGAAGCTGACACGTTGTTTTCAAAGGGACAGACGGCTGCGTGCGGTGACACCGGAGTCACTGCAAAGATGCCTTCCCCCCCCCCCTCCCCCCCCCATCCTGTCCCTTCATATCGCGGCTGGGAGGAGGGGAGAGGCCAAGCACCTTAGCTGGGTTGACGGATGCAACTCCTTGGCCGGGATGACTGATGCGTCACACTGACACTCATAGTAACCCGCTTTGTTTAGTCAGGACACAATGCGGTTCAGGTCCTATGAACCTTGGGACAAAACGTTCCCACGACGCTGGAGCGCACAGATTTGGATGGGGATTTATCCCGAAGGCGGAGCAGGTGGCGTTATCGTGTAGAAGTGGAGAGCAGCAATGCGGCGGTCAAGTAATTAAATCACTCTGCCGCAACACACTGTGATAACAGGAGACGATTACATGGGATCCCATCAATCACAGCGCAGCAGCTCGTACATAACGACATGACAGGGAAAAAAGAAAAAAATCTGCTGCTCCCTCAACGTGTGATTGTTATGTGACAGCTCTGTCTAATTTCCAGGGTAGACAGGGAGAAAAGAGTACTTCAATACTGAGGGACAACAAGCCGAAATTAAATGTAAGGCCGCACCCACCCTCCAGCGGGACAGCATATCGCTCGTGGCAGAGAGGTCAAATATTTGTACAGAGTAATTTGTTTTCTCACATTATTGCAAAAGCCAGTGAACTAGGACATCCTTTCATTTTGTTGTGATATACTTCAGCACTAATCTTTGCTCTTTTTCTGAGTATGCAAACCTGAGACAAAAGATTACTGAGGTGTTGGCTAAACTGATTGAAATGATTATCTGCGTCAAGTGTGTGGGGAGCCATTGATGGACAATGGTAAATGTATAACATTAACAGACTGCAGGGTGCGGTTTTATGTATTTCTATGAAATGATAGATTTTTCTTTTCCTTATACCTTTGTTGTTCTATTAGCTTGCAATTTAGGTACAAGCCCAAAAGATAGATTAAAAGTCATTTATGTTATGTTTTTTAATTCTAGGTACAGGTGTAGTTTTTAAAAAGTCTCAAAAGAGTGTAGGTGCACAGCTTAAAAAATGTTTCATGACAGCAGTAGTAGCTGGTTACACCATCTGTTGGCATCCAGTAAAAAAAAAAAAAAAAAAAAAACATTTTACACGCAAAACATTTTTATTTCAAACACCAGATGTTTACAAATATTTGGGACTGACAGCCGCAATCATAAAGCCATTTTTATTTGGCAAAAGCCAAAAGAAGTCTTTTAACGTGAGATTCGTGGGATTGTTTTTTTTACATCTTATTTTTAGCTAAGCTAAATCTAAATTCAGTGATATAGCTTTACACATTTGCAAATTTATATAGCTATTGAAGTAACTCGGAGAATGGTGACAACTCCACGTGTTGTTAACGAGTCACTTTTTTTCTCGCAGGCAGCGGTAATTGCTACAAAAGATGCGAATGACTTACGGCAGGGTTGTGTAGCAGACGATATACTGCATAGTAATGTGAGGTGCAGACTTGGATCGCCTGGAGCGACCATGGCAATCGCTAAAGTGAAACTCTGCCTTCTTGCCTGGAACGGAGTGATGCATAAGGATGTTTTCAATATGCACTGACACGTTTTCATTTCTAGCTTTATTCTGTGTTTTTTTATATCTTTTAGCTTATAACAGACCTACTATGTGATCTGCCACCGGATGCAGGTCTGACGAGGCTTGTACATCTTCTCAGGCTCGCGCTCTCAGCGCAGCTTATCCATTATGGAAATGTCACATCCCAGGCTGCATGCAGGTACGTCTCCCAAGCCCATTTAGCGAAGTTTTAGAGCAGAACCATTATTCATGAATTGCGTGGATAAATATCACATCTAAAACCTGCATTTTCAAGGGAGGCAGGATCAGAGGGAGAAGTAAACAAGGCTGGAAAGAGTAGTGTTAAAGATTTACAGATTTACTGATGGCAAGTCTGAATCCCATCTTGCCGTAAACACAAGGAAACAAGACAAGACTGGAGGGAAATGGTAGATTCAGTCCGTAACTAAAAGCAGCAGCAATAAAAGTTCATCTTCTCACTGCTTATCCCGGCCAGGGTCGCTCGTATCCAGGTCAAGGTCGCCCTTATCCCGGTCAGGGTTGCCCTTGTCCCAGTCAGGGTTGCTTGTATCCTGGTCAAGGTCTCCCTTATCCCGGTCAGGGTCACTCATATCCCAGTCAGGGTCTCCCATATCCCGGTCAGGGTCTCCTTTATCCCGGTCAGGGTCACTCGTATCCCAGGCAAGGTCGCTCTGATCCCAGTTGGAGTCGCCCTTATCCCGGTCAGGGTCACTCGTATCCCAGGCAAGGTCGCTCTTATCCCAGTTGGAATCGCCCTTATCTCGGTCAGGGTCACTCATATCCCGGTCAGGGTCTCCTTTATCCCGGTCAGGGTCACTCGTATCTCGGTCAAGGTCGCTCTTATCCCGGTCGGAGTCGCCCTTATTCCAGTCAATCTCACTCGTATCCCGGTCAGGGTCATGGGGGCCTGGAGTCTATCCCAGGTAGCACAGGCTAAAATGCTGGTGTACACGTCGGATGGGATGCTAGTACATCGTGGGCCATATACACACTCATTTAGGGACACCAAATATCCTAACTGCATGGTTTTAGACTGAAAAAGGAAATCGGTGAACCTGTAGGGAACATGGAGAGAACAGGCAAATTCCAAACACACAGAATATATATGGAATTCGTACCCCCAAAAGTGCTACCCAATGAGCTACCATCACTCCCAGCAACGGTGAATATATTAAAATCATAATATTGGTAATACATACAGAAAACTCAGTTGTGCTGAGTGATGTCACAGAGATGTCACAGTACTGCACTGCAATCTGGTGCGACCTTTAATCTACCAGGTGCTGACCTTATTCACAGTGAGGCTGTCACTGAAAAGAGAGTGTATGGTGTTAGACCACAGAGAGTGACCTTTAGAGGAGGGAGTTGCTCGCAGAAGAAGACGAAAACGGACCCACTCGCACACACATCCTGCTAGCTACGCGATGCTTCTATATGCATGTCTGAGGTAGCTAGTGCAGATTTATCAGCTGTAAATTCATTTCCAATGACGCAGTATTAGTAACAATATGAACGTCACCTTAAAATAAAATTCCCCGACGAGACACTTCGTGAGCCTGGTTAGCTGACACTTTTACAGGGGCTCTGATATTAGGAGGGAACAGGGACCGAAAATAATGCTGCGAAGGAGTGAGGAAGCACGAGGACTCGTAAAAGTAACTCTGCCACATGCATCTCCCTACATCACTAAGGCCTTGACAGCCTTGACAACCGGGGGACACGGCGACGTTTCCAGCTGTGAAAAGGCCATCTGCTTCTCCGCACCTTGTGACGGCTTTGTCATTGTGCCGCGCAGTCGCGTGCCCCAAGGACACATTATGACTATGACAAACTGGTCCCGCAAACTGCAGGCAAAGACTATATGGATAAACATGGATTAATGTCTCCCAGCATTTTTAATTGCCTTTTGATTGAGAGTGGGGTGAGCTTCACCCGCCGCCGATGTTCCTAAACTAAAAACATCTGTTCTAGAGGCTTCTTGGGACTGATGTGAGAAGGCTTTCCCTAGCAGGGGAATAAAAAGGCCCATTTCACACACAAGCCATTAACTTTCACATTTTTCCTAATTTTATAGACCTTTTGCTGTCCAGGACTTGAGCACATTTTTTTTCGTACCTGAAGGCACAGTAGTATGAAACAAACATCTGTCGAGACAACGTTCACGTGTCTCTGCGGCAAGCCATAAACTGATAAACGAGAAAGTAACAATGTACTTGCAATTTTAAATCTCTAATTATAAATACTGCATTTTGCATGAGTAATAAATTCTGGAAGCTATAGATATTTTCCCTCCAAAAAATACATTCCCTACAAGGTAATGTATCCTAATACGCTTAATTCATTAAATAGAAACTGCAATGACCCATGGGAAAGGAAATTATTAATTCTTTAAGTGGTTTGTCTGTAACGTGTAGGCTGCAACAATACTAACAGCAACATTCATTCATTTTACATTACTAATCACCAGACACACGGAGCAGTTTTTAAACAGGTTGATTGAGTACAATCTATTAAAATTAGCACCTGTCATTTAACAACTAATCCCAGCATTACATTCACCCCGGTACGTGCATTTGAATATGCTGATTAATGCTTCGCGTTCATCATTTAAACATGGCCGTTCAGTGAGTGCCATTGTTGCATCACTCCTGCAGCGCTGCCAGTTGGAATCCTTCCCCTGCCCCGTATGGAATTTGCATGTTCTCCGCACGCTCTGCCGACTTCCTCTTGCAGCCCGAAGACGTGCAGCTAAGTAAACTGTGTGTGTATAAACTGCCATCCCGTACAGGGTAAGCTCTGTCCTGTGCTCTCTGCTGTCTGGGACAGGCGCCAGACTCACCGCGATCCTGCGCTAGAAGATGAATGGAAGTTTAAACACACGACATTCTGAGCAAAGCAAACACCCACTGTGAGTTCAGCATCAATATTTTGATATGTCTTTATCACCGTCTGGGGCCATAAAGGTGCATCAAGGCCCCAGGTTAGCTTATATGGCCGCACTAAATAACTTCAAAGAGCAGGTAGTTTGCTTCCGGCCTACGAGCAGCTACTCCTGGTCAGACGGTTGAGGCCTGTCGTCTCTGAGGGGTGAACATGATCTGCTCGTGCTTTCAAAGAGTGTCTCTGAGTGTTTTTAGGCTTCCCTTGAACACGTAACCTCGAAGCGGATGTGGAGGTGCTTATTTTGGGTCGGACGCTAATGATTTGCAGCTACAGACGACGCTTAAAGGTTTGATGCGTCTCATCTGCTCTATAAAAGCATGATACAACAGCCTTTTGGCGTCAAAAAAGAGGGGGAACGTGCACGAAATGTTACAAAGCTGTTTTTGAAAAAAGGGTTTGTAATTACTAATTGCTGAATGTGTCACAGTTCCAGCCCAGGCCTTCTCATTAGGAGAAGCTCTGGAACCAAGCTGCTTAAAAACATAAGCGCGGGATTTTATTTCCTTAATTTCCATATCCGACGCCATTTTATTTGCTGCGGAGCAGCTAATTTCATAATGTGTAAAACAGGGTCGTGTGGAGCAGAGTTATGAGACGGTTCATTGTCGCGAAGCGGTAGGCGTCATACGGTGTCCGCGTCCCGGCCGCTCGCGGCTGAGCAACAGTCCCCACGAGAAGGAGGGGGGCCTCAACCCCACCCCCCGCAGCGATCCGGCAGGCATCCGAAGCACAGACTGCTCTCAAAAGCAACATCACAACCTTGTTAGAGGCACAGAACCAGACCACAGCTGTGCTTGTTTGGGACTGATTTATATGATAATCTTCACTCAGACCTACCACTTAGTGGAACCCCTTTAACTGGAGAACGTACAAACACACACCGACACACACACACACACACCGACACACACACACGCACACACACATATACACACACACACACACATATATACACACACACAGATGAGAAAGAATGGTGCTGTGTCTTTTTAACTCCTTCCCTTCCTGTTTTTCATTTCCATTCCAAATCCCCCTCCGTCTCTTTTGCACGTCATATAGCGCTTCTCCTGAAATCACTTCCCAGCCAATGCTGCATATTTAATTACAACAATACACAGATACATACTTAGGAAATGTAGGTTAAAGGAGAATTACAAGGAAAATGTTCTTAAGCTTGTTTTATTCATCACTGTGTGATGCCCAAAGCAAATTGTATTACATGCAACTCAAACAAGTGGGTGTCTTGTTTTTCAGAAAGATAAACGCTCATGTTACGTCAGCATCAGCCTGGCACGTTTTTTTTTCCCCGATTATCCTGTCAGCTGGTGTGCTTATGTCATGATAGTTATTAAAAACGTCCACATTGGCCTTTTCAGGATTACTCCCGCCATGACTTGGTCCTGTATAAAAAAGCAAAGCGTGTGATGACAAATCACTGGGATTTACTCTGAACTACCAGCTGTTACACAAAAACTAGAAAACCAATTACTGGAACGCAAGTTTTATCACTGGAAATCTGAACAGCTACCTTTTATGGTGAAAATGTAGGACAAAATGTGAAAAAGATCCCATCCCACCAAATGCCTCACTAAGCAAAACAAGGCAGTAGGTCGACTAGTAAAAGCTGTCTCTTTCCTAGCTCATATCTTTTACCGTTAGGTAACCTACAACATAGCCCATAATGCATGAAATAAATACTCCCGGAAATACAGGCAGGACCAGAAACATCTCCCTCACCAGCTGTCATGTGAGTCCCAGCTAAGTAAACAGGAGAGGGACATTCAGACAGCCCTGTGCCTCATGATGGATGCTGGACAGAGCCTGAAGCTCTCTCCGAATACCCATGATGCACTGGTGGAGACTGTCCACGGGTCAGTTTGCTCTTCCGCGTCCTCTGGAGGGGACAAGTTATTTCCACGGGAGCAAATCATTTTTCTCAACATAAGGAGCCGGGTCACACTAGTAATTTGTCTCAGCCCAGGCTTCGTACCAAGCTATGCTAGTGTGTGTGAGGGTTGTGTGCAATTGGGGGTGGGGATGGGGAGGGGGGGGGGCGGCGGGGGAGAGCTG